>SZWC01006850.1:107948-125471 GCA_023375785.1 Penium margaritaceum | reverse complement strand
CAAAGCCGGGTCACAAAAACCAAAACCGGGTCACAGAAACCAAAGCCGGGTCACAGAAACCAAAGCCGGGTCACAAAAACAAAAGCCGAGTCACAGAAAGCAAAGACGGGTCACAAAATGCAAAGCCAGGTCACACAAACCAAAGCCGGGTCACAGAAACCAAAGCCAGGTCAAAAAACAAAAACCGGTTCACATAAACCAAAGTCGGGTAACAGAAACAAAAACCCGGTCACAGAAACCAACGTCCGGTCACATAAACCAAAGCCGGGTTACAGAAACCAAAGCCGGGTCACAGAAACCAAAGCCGGGTCACATAAACCAAAGCCGGGTCACAAAAACCAAAGCCAAGTCACGGAAACCAGAGCCGGGTCACGGAAACCAAAACCGGGTCATGTAAACCAAAGACGGGTCACAGAAACCAAAGGCGGGTCACAGAAACCAAAGCCGGGTCATTGAAACCAAAGCCGGGTCATAGAAACCAAAGCCGGGTCACAAAAACCAAAGCCGAGTCACAGAAACCAAAGCCGGGTCAGATAAACCAAAGCTGGGTCATAGGAACCAAAGCTAGGTCATACAAACCAAAGCCGGGTCACACAAACCAAAGCCCGGTCACTGAAACCAGAGCCGGGTCACAGAACTGAAAGCCGAGTTAAAGCAATCAAAGTAGGATTACACAAACCAATGCCGGGTCACAGAAACCAAAGCTGGGTCACATAACCCAATGCCGGGTCATAGAAACCAAAGCCGGGTCACAGAAACCAAAGCCGGGTCAAACAAACCCACACCGGGTCACAAAAACGAAAGCCGGGTCACATAAACTAAAACCGGGTCACAGAAACCAAAGCCATGCCACAAAAATCAAAGCCGGGTCACAGAAACCAAAACCGGGTCACATAAACCAAAGCTATGTCTCAGAGAACAAAGCCGGGACACATGAACCAAAGCTGGGTCACACAAACCCAAGCCGGGTCACAGAAACCAAAGCCGGGTCATAGAAACATAGCCGGGTCATTGAAAGCCGTTCACAGAAGCCAAAGCCGGGTCACAGAAACAAAAGGCGGGTCACAGAAGCCAAAGCCGGGTCACAGAAACCAAAGCCAGGACAAAGAAACCAAAGCAGGATCACAGAAACCAAGGATGGGTCACAAAAACAAAACCAGGGTCATAGAAACCAAAGGCCGGTCACAGAAACCAAAGCCCGGTCACTGCAACCAAAGTTGGGTTAGAGAAACCAATGCCGGGTCACAGAATCCAAAGCTGGGTCACAGAAACCAATGCCGGGTCACAGAAACCAAAGCCAGGTCACAAAAACCAAACCGGGTCACAGAAACCAAAGCTGGGTCAACGAAACCAACACCGGGTCACAGAACTCAAAGCCGTGTCACATAAACCAAAAGTGGGTCACAGAAACCAAAGCCATGCCACAAAAACCAAAGCCGGGTCACAGAAACAAAAGCCGGTTCACAGAAACCAAAAATGGGTTACAAAAACCAAAGCCAGGTCACAGAAACCAAAGCTGGGTCACACAAACCATAGCCGGGTCACCGAAACCAAAGCCGGGTCACAGAAACATAGCCGGTTCACAGAAAGCCCGGTCACAGAAGCCAAAGCTGGGTCACAAAAACCAAAGCTGGGTCACATAAACCAAAGGTGAGTCACAAGAACCAAAAACGGTCCCATAAACCAAAGTCGAGTCACAGAAACCAAATCCGGGTCACAGAAACCAACGCCGAGTCACAGAAAGCAAAGCCAGGTCACAGAAACCAACACCGGGTCACATAAACCAAAGACGGGTCACATTAACCATAACCGGGTCACAGAAACCAAAGCCGGGTCACAGAAACGAAAGTTGGGTCACAGAAACCAAAGACGGGTCAGAGACACCAAAGCCAGGTGAAAGAAACCAACGCTCGGTAAACCAAACCCGCAACACAGAAACCAAAGCTGGACCAAAGAAACCAAAGCCGGATAACAAAAACCTATGTCGGGTCACATAAACCAAAGCCGGGTCACGGAAACCAAGCTGGGTACAGAAACCAAAGCCGGGTTACAGAGACCAAAGCCGGGTCGCAAAAATCGAAGCCGGGTCATAGAAACCAGAAGCAGGTCACGGAAACCAAAGCTGGGTCACAGAAACCAACGCCGGGTCACAGAAACGAAAGCCCGGTCACAAAAACCAAAGCCGGATCAAAGAAACCAAAGTCGGGTCACAGAAACCAAAGTCGGGTCACAAAACCCAAAGCTGGTTCACACAAACCAAAGTCGGGCCACACAAAGCCGGGTCACACAAGCCAGAGCCGGGTCACACAAACAAAAGCTGGGTCACAAAAACCAATGCCAGATCACAGAAACCAAAGCCAGGTCCCACAAACCAAAGTCGGGTCACATAAACCAAAGCCGGGTCACAGAAACCTACGCCGGGTCACAGAAACCAAAGCCGGGCCATAGAAACCAAAGCCGGGTCACAGAAACCAAAGCCGGGTCATAGAAACCAAAGTCGGTCACATAAACAAAAGCCGGGTCATAGAAACCAAAGACAGGTCACAGAAACCAAAGCCGGGTCAACCAAACCAAACCGGATAAACCAAAGTCCGATCACAAAAACCAAAGCTGGGCCACAGAAACGAAAGCCCGGTCAGAGAAACCAAAGCCGGGTCACACAAACCAAAGTCGGGTCACATAAACCAAAGCCGGGTCACAGAAACCAGAGCCGGGTCACAGCAACCAAAGCCGGGTCACAAAAACCAAAGCCGAGTCACATAAAACAAAGCCAGGTCACATAAAGCAAAGCCGGGTCACACAAACCAAAGTCGGGTCATACAAACCAAAGCCATGTCAGACAAACAAAAGCCGGGTCACAGAAACCAAAGCCGGGTCACACAGACGAAAGCCGGGTCACAAAAACCAAAGCCACATCACATAAACCAAAGCTGGGTCCCACAAACCAAAGCCGGGTCACATAAACCAAAGTCTGGTCACAGAAACAAACGTCGGGTCTCAGAAACTAAAGCCGGGTCAGAGATACCAAAGCCGGGTCACACAAACCAAAGTCGGGTCATAGAAACCAAAGTCGGGTCACAGAAACAAAAACCGAGTCATAGAAACCAAAGACGGGTCACATAAACCAAAGGCAGGTCAACAAAACGAAAGCTGGATAAATGAAAGCCGGATCACAAAAACCAAAGCTGGACCACAGAAACAAAAGCCGGGTCAAAGAATCCAAAGACGGGTCACATAAATCAAAGCCGGGTCACAGAAACGAAAGCAGGGTCACAGAAACCTAAGCCGGGTCACAGAACCCAAAGCCGAGTCACATAAAACACAGCCCGGTCACATAAAGCAAAGGCGGGTCACACAAACAAAATTCGGGTCACAAAAACCAAAGCCACGTCAAACAAACAAAAGCCAGGTCACATAAACAAAAGCCGGTTCACAGAAACCAAAGCCGGGTCGCATAACCAAAGTCAGGTCACAAAAACCAAAGCCGGGTGATAGAAACCAAAGCCGGGTCACAGAAACCACAGCCGGGTCACATAAACCAAAGCCGGGTCACAGGAACCAAAGTGGGGTCACAGAAATGAAAGCCGGGTCACAGAAACCAAAGACAGGTCATAGAAACCAGAGTCGGGTCAAAGAAACCACAGCTGGGTAAACCAAAGCCGGTACGCAGAAACCAAAGCTGGACCAATGAAACCAAAGCTCGATTAGATAAACCAAAGCCAGGTCAAATAAATCAAAGCCAGGTCACATAAACCAAAGCAGGGTCAGAGAAACTAAAGCCGGGTCACAGAACCCAAAGCCGGGTCATAAAAACCAAAGCCGGGTCACAAAACCAAAGCCGGGTCACAAAACCAAGCCCGGTCATAGGAACCAAAGCCTGGTCACATAAACCAAAGCCGGGTCACAGCAACCAAAGTCAGGTTACAAAAACCAATGCCGGGTAACAGAAACCAAAGCTGGGTTGCAGAAACCAATGCTCAGTCACAGAAACCAAAGCCAGGTCAAAGAAACCAAAGCCGGGTCACAGAAACCAAAGTCGGGTCAAAGTAACCAACACCGAGTCACAGAAATCAAAGCCAGGTCAGAGAAACTAAATATGGGTCACAGAAACCAAAGCCATGCCACATAAACCAAAGCCAGGACACAGAAACCAAAACCGGGTCACGGAAACCAAACTAGGGTCACAGAAACCAAAGCCGGGTCATAGAAACCAAAGCCGGGTCTTACAAACCAAAGCCGGGTCACAGAAACCAAAGCTGGGTGATAGAAACATATCTGGGTCAGAGAAAGCCAAGTCACATAACCCAAAGCCGGCTCACATAAACCAAACCCGGGTCACAGAAACCAAAGCCGGGTCACAGGAACAAAAAAATGTCCCATAAACCAAATCCGGGTGACAGAAACCAAAGCCGGGTCACAGCAACCTATGCTGAATCACAGAAAGTAAAGCCGTGTCACAGAAACCAAAGCCGAGTCACAAAAACCAAAGCCGAGTCACATAAACCAAAACTGGGTCACAAAAACCAAATCCAGGTCACATGAACCAAAGCGGGGTCACAAAACCCAAGCCGGGTCACAGTAACCAAAGCCGGCTCACAGATGAAAAAGCCAAGTCAAAGAACCCAAAGGAGGGTCACAATAATCAAAGCCGGGTCACAGAAACAAAAGCCGGGTCACAGAAACCAAAGCCGGGTCACATAAACCAATGCCGGGTCACAGAAACGAAAGATGGGTCACAGAAACCAAAGCCGGGTCACAGAAACCAAAGGCGGGGAAAAAAACCAACACCGGGTCACTGAAAGTAAAGCCGGGCCACATAAACCAAAACTGGGTCACAGAAACCAAAGCCATGCCACATAAACCAAAGCCGGGACACAGAAACCAAAGCCGGGTCACACAAACAAAAGCTGGGTCACATAAGCCAAAGTCGGGTCACATAAACCAAAGCCCGGTCACACAAACCAGAGCCGGGTCACAGAAACCAAAGCCGGGTCACAGAAACATAGCCGGGTCAGTGAAAGCCGGGTCACACAAGCTAAAGCCGGGTAACAAAAACCAAAGCCAGGTCAAAGAAACCAAAGCCGGGTCACAGGAACCAAAAAAGTCGCATAAACCAAAGCCGGTTCAAAAAAACCAAAGCCGAGCCACAGAAAGAAAAGCCGGGTCACAGAAACCAAAGCTGGGTCACAAAAACCAAAGCCGGGTTACAGAAACCAAAGCCGGGTCAAAGAAATCAAAGCAGGGTCACAGAAACAAAAGGCGGGTCACAGAAACCAAAGACGGGTCAAAGAAACCAAAGCCCAGTCAAATAAACCAAAGCCGGTACACAGAAACGAAAGCTGGACTGAAGAAACCAAAGCTGGGGCAGATAAACCAATGCCGGGTCACATAAACCAAAGCCGGCTCACAAAAACCAAAGCCAGGTCATTGAACCCAAAGCGGAGTACGAGAAACCAAAGTCAGGTCACAGAAACCAAAGCCGGGTCACAAAAACCAAAGCTGGGTCACATAACCAAAACTGGGTCACAGAAACCAAGTTCGGTCACAGAAACCAAAGTCGAGACACAGAAACCAACGCCGGGTCACATAAACAAAATCCGGGTCACATAAACCAAAGCCGGGTCACAGGAACCAAAGCCGGGTCATAGCAACCAAAGGCGGGTTACAGAAACCAAAGCCCAGACTGATAAAACAAAGCCGGGTCACATAAAGCAAAGCCGGGTCACACAAACCAAAGTCGGGTCACAAAAACCAAAGCCACGTCAGAGAAACGAAAGCCGGGTCACAGAAACCAAAGCCGGTTCACAGAAACCAAAGCCGGTTCACAAAAACCAAAGCCAGGTCACATAAACCAAAGTCTGGTCGCAGAAACCAAAGCCGGGTCACATAATCCAAAGCCAATGCACACAAACCAAAGCGAGGTCACAGAACCCGAAGCCGGGTCACACCAACCAAAGCTGGGTCACAGAAACCAAAGCCGGGTCACAGAAACCAAAGCCGGGTCACGAAATGAAAGCCAGGTCACAGAAACCACAGACAGGTCACAAAAACCAAAGCCGGGTCAAAGAAACCAAAGCTGGGTAAACCAAAGCCGGTACATAGAAACCAAAGCTGGACGAAAGAAACCAAAGCTGGGTCAGATGAACCAAAGCCAGGTCACATAAACTAAAGCCGGGTCACAAAAACCAAAGCTGGGTCACATAAACCAAAGCCGGGTCGGAGAAACCAAAGCCGAGTCACGAAAACCAAAGCTGGGTAACAAAAACCAAAACCGGGTCACAAAACCAAAGCAGGGTCACAGAAACCAAGGCGGGTCACATAACCAAACCCGGGCCACAGAAACCAAAGCCGGGTCACATAAACCAAAGTCGGGTTACAGAAACCAATGCCGGGTCACATAATCCAAAGCCGGATTGGTGCGAATTTGTTTCGGAGTGGAGCGAACTGGTTGCGGAGTGGTGCAAAGTGATTGCCGAGTGGTGCGATTCGGTTGCGGATTGTTGCGAACTGGTTGTGGAGCGGTGGAAACTGGTTTCAGAGTGGTGCGAACTGGTTGCCGAGTGTTGCGAACTGGTTGCGGAGTGGTTCCAACTGGTTGCGGAGTGGTGCAAAATGGTTGCGGAGTGGTGCAAACTGGTTGCGGAGTTGTGCGAACTGGTTACGAAGTGGTGTGAGCTGGTTGCAGAGTAGTGCCAACTTGTTGCCGAATGATGCGAACTGGTTGCGGAGTGGTGCAAACCGGTTGCGGAGTGGTGCAAACGTGTTGCGGAGTGTTGCGAACTGGTTGCGGAGTATTGCAAACTGGTTGCGGAGTAGTGTGGTGCGAACTGGTTGCGGAGTGGTGCGAATTGGTTACGGAGTGGTGCGTACTGGTTCCGGAGTAGTGCAAACTGGTTGCGGAGTGGTGCAAACTGGTTGCGGAGTGGTGCGAACTGGCTGCGGAGTGTTGCAAACTGGTTGCGGAGTGGTGCAAACTGGTTGCAGAGTGGTGCGAACTGGTTGTGGAGTGATGAGAACTGATTGAGGAGTGGTGCGAACTGGTTGCAGAGGGGTGCGAACTGGTTGCGGAGTGGTACGAATTGGTTGTGGAGTTGTGCGAACGGGTTGCGGAGTGGTGCGATCTGGGTCCGGAGTGGTACGAACAGGGTGCGGAGTGTTGCGAACTGGTTGTCGAGTGGTGCCAACTGGTTGCGGAGTGGTGCAAACTGGTTGCAGAGTGGTGCGAACTGGTTGCGGAGTGGTACGAATTGGTTGTGGAGTTGTGCGAACTGGTTGCGGAGTGGTGCGATCTGGGTCCGGAGTGGTACGAACAGGGTGCGGAGTGTTTCGAACTGGTTGTGGAGTGGTGCCAACTGGTTGCGGAGTGGTGCAAACTGGTTGCAGAGTGGTGCGAACTGGTTGCGGAGTGGCGCGAACTGGTTGTGGGGTGGTGCGAACTGGTTTTGGAGTGGTGCGAACTGGCTGCGGAGTGGTGGGAACTGGATGTGGAGTGGTGCAAACTGGTTTTGGAGTAGTGCCAACGGGTTCCGGAGTGGTGCGAACTGGTTGCGGAGTGTTGCGAACTGGTTGCGGAGTGTTGCCAACTGGTTGCCGTGTGGTGCGAACTGGTTGCTAAGTGGTGCAAACTGGTCCGGAGTGGTGCGAATTGGTTCCGGAGTGGTGCGAACTGGTTGCGGGGTGGTGCAAACTGGTTGCAGCGTGGTGTGAACTGGTTGCAGTGTGGTGCGAATTGGTTGCGGAGTGGTGCAAACTGGTTGCGGGGTGGTGCGAACTTGTTGCGAAGTCGTGGGAACCGGCTGCGGAGTGGTGCAAACTGGTTGTGGAGTTGTGTGAACTGGTTGCGGAGTGGTGCGAAGTGGTTGCGGAGTGGTGCGAACTGGTCATGGAGTGGTTGAAAACGGTTGCGGAGTGGTGCGTACTGGTTGCGGAGTGGTGTGAACTGGTTGCAGAGTGGATTGGGACTAGGATTGGGACTAGGATCGAGATTGGGATCGGGACTGGGATCAAGACTTGGATCAGGATTAGGATCGGGACTCCGATCAGGACTGGGATCACGACTGGGATCGAGCCTGGGACCAGGACTCGGAACGGGACTTGGATCGAGACCAGGATCGGGACTCGGATCTGGGCTGGGATCGTTACTGAGATCGGGGATGGGATCGGGACTGGCATCGGGACTGGGATCAGAACTGGGATCGGGGTTGGGATCGGGACTGTGATCGGGACTGGGATCGGGACTGGGATCGAGACGGGGTTCAGGACAGGGATTGGGACGGGGACCGGTACTGGGACCGGGATTAGGACTAGGAATGGGACCAGGACTGGGACCGGGAGTTGGACTGGGACTTGGATCAGGACTAGGATCGGGAATACGATCGAGACAGGAATCAGGACGGGGATCGGAACTAGGATCGTGATTGGGATCGGGATTGGGATCGGGAGTGGGACTGGGACTGGGACTGGGACTGGGACTGGGAATGGGACTGGGACTGGGACTGCGACTAGGAATACAACTAGGACTACGACTGGGACTGTGATTGCAACTGGGACTGGGACTAGGACTGGGACTGGGACATTGACTAAGGCTAGGGTTGGGACTATGACTAGGACTCGGACTAGGGCTGGGACTGAGATCGGGACTGGGATGAGACGGGGATTGGGACTTGGATTGGGACTAGGATCGGGACTGGGATTTGGTCTAGGATCGAGAGTGGAATCAGGACTGGGATCAGGTAGAGGCTCGATACAGGGTTCAGGGCTGGGATCGGGACTGGGTATGGGACTGGGATTGGGACTGGGATCGGGGCTGGGATCGGGACTAGGATGGGAACTAGGATTGGAACTGGGATCGGGACTGGGATGCGGACTAGGATCCAACAGGGATCGGGATTGGGATCGGGACTGGGATGAGGACAGGGATCGGGACTGGGATTGGGACTAGGATCTGGACGGGGATCCAGACTAGGATCAAGACTGGGATCGGGATCGGGACTGGGATCAGCACTGGGATTGGGACTGGGATCAGGACTTGGATGGGGACTGGGATCGGGACTTGGATCCAGACTTGGATCAGGATTGGGATCGGGACTGGGATCAGGACTAGGATCCGGACTGGGATCATGACTGGATCGGGACTGGGATCAGGACTGGGATCTAGACAGGGGTTGGGACTGGGACAAAGACTGGGATCAAGGCTGGGATCGGGGCTAGGACCGGGACTGGGATCGGGACTATGATCAGGACTAGGATCCGGACTAGGATCGGGACTAAGATTGGGATTGGGATCTAGACTAGGATCGGGACTGGGATCGGGACTGGGATCAAGACTGGGATCGGACGCGGATCAAGACTGAGATCGGGACTGGGATTGGGACTAGGATCTGAACAAGGATCCGGACTGGGTGGGACTGGGATTGAGACTGAGATCGGGACTGGGAACGGGACTCGGATCAAGACTCGGATCGGGACTGGGATCGAGACTGGGATCGGGACTAGGATCGGGACTGGGATTGGGAATGGGATTGGGACAAGGATCGGGACTGGGATCGAGACTGGGATCGGGACGGGGATGAAGACTAAGATCGGGACTGGGATCGAGACTAGGATCGGGACTGGGATCGGGACTGGGATCAAGACTGGGATCGGGACTAGGATCGGGACTGGGATCGAGACTGGGATCGGGACTAGGATCGGGACTGGGATCGAGACTGGGATCGGGACTAGGATCGGGACTGGGATCGAGACTGGGATCGGGACTAGGATCGGGACTGGGATTGGGAATGGGATTGGGACAAGGATCGGGACTGGGATCGAGACTGGGATCGGGACGGGGATGAAGACTAAGATCGGGACTGGGATCGAGACTAGGATCGGGACTGGGATCTGGACTTGGATCGGGAGTGGGATTGAGACTGGGATCGGGACTGGGAACGGGACTCGGATCGAGACTCAGATGAGGACAAGGATCGAGACTAGGATCGGGACTAGGATCAGGACTGGGATCGAGAATATGATTGGGACTATAATCGGGACTCGTATGAGGACTGGGATCGGGACAGGGATCAGGACTGGCATCGAGACTAGGATCGGCACTGGGATCGAGACTATGATCGGGACTGGGATCGGGACTGGGATCACGACTTGCATCGGGACTGGGATCATGACTGGGATTGGGATTGGGATCGGCACTCGGATCGAGACTAGGATCGGGACTAGGATCAGGACTGGGATCGGGAGTGAGATATGGACTGGGATCAGGACTGGGATCCGGACTCGGATCGGGACTGGGATCGGGACCAAGATGGGGACGGGGATCAGGACTAGGATCGTGACTAGGATCGGGACTAGCATCAGGACTGGGATTAGGGTTGGGATCAGGACTGGGATCGGGATTGGGACCGGGACAGGGATCGGGACTGGGATCGGGACTGGAATCAAGACTAGGATCGAGATTGGGACTGAGACTAGGACTAGGACTGGGTCTGGGATTGGGACTGGGACTCGGATTGTGACCGGGACTGCGATTGGGACTACGACTGGGAGTGCGATGCCGGCTGGGACTGGGACTGGGACTGGGACGGGGATTGGGACTGGGACTGTGACTAGGACTAGGACAAGGACCAAGACGGGGATGAGGACTGTGATCAGACACGGATCGGGCTTGAGTTTGGGAGAGGGATCAAGACAAGTATTGGGATTGGGATTGAGTGTGGGATCAGGACAGGGATCAAGACGCGGATCGGGACTGGGATCGGGACAAGGATCGGGACATGGATTGGGACTGGGATCTGGACTGGGATCAGGAGTGGGATGAGGACTGTGATCAGTATTGGGATCGGGATTGGAACAGGGACTGGGACTGGGACTAATACTAGGACTAGGATGGGGACAGGGACAGGGACTAGGATTCGAATAAGGACTAGGACAACGATTGGGACTGGGTCTGGGACTGGGAATGGGATTGGGACGGGGAGTGGGACTGGGACTTAACTGGGACTGAGACTGGGACTGAGACTGGGACTGGGACTGGGGCTGGGACTGGGACAGGGACAGGGACCGAGACATAATTGGGATCCTGACTGGGATCGGACTAAAATCGAGACGGTGATTGGGACTCGGATCGTGACTGGGATCGGGATTAGTATCGGGACTGGGATCGGGGCTGGGATCAAGACTGGGATTGGGAGTGGGATTGACACTGGGATCGGGACTGGGATCGGGTCTGGGATCCAGACTGGGATCGGGGCTTGGATCGGGATTGGGATCGGGACTGGGATCGGGACTGGGATCAGGACTGGGTTCGGGACTGGGATGTGAACTAGGATCAGGACTTGGATGGGGACTGGGATCGGGACTGGGATCAGGACTAGGATTGGGACTAGGATCGAGACTGGGATTGGGACTGGGATCGGGACTGGGATCGGGACTGGGATCAGGACTGGGTTCGGGACTGGGATGTGAACTAGGATCAGGACTTGGATGGGGACTGGGATCGGGACTGGGATCAGGACTAGGATTGGGACTAGGATCGAGATTGGGATTTGGACTGGGATCAGGACTCGAATCGGGACTGGGATCGGGACTTGGATCAGGATTAGGATCGGGACTCGGATCAGGACTGGGATCAAGACTGGGATCAAGCCTGGGATCAGGACTCGGAACGGGACTTGGATCGAGACCTGGATCGGGACTCGGATCTGGGCTGGGATCCTTACTGGGATCGGGGCTGGGACTGGGACTGGCATCGGGACTGGGATCAGAACTGGGATCGGGGTTGGGATCAGGACTGTGATCGGGACTGGGATCGGGACTGGGTTCCGGACGGGGATCGGGACAAGGATTGGGACAAGGAACGGTACTGGGACCGGGACTGGGACTAGGAATGGGACCGAGACTGGGACCGGGACTTGGACCGGGACTTGGATCAGGACTAGGATCGGGAATAGGATCAAGACAGGAATCAAGACGGGGATCGGAACTAGGATCGCGATTGGGATCAGGACTATGATTCGGAGTGGGACTGGGACTGGGACTGGGACTAGGACTGGGACTGGGAATGGGACTGGGACTGGGACTTCGACTAGGACTACGACTAGGACTACGACTGGGACTGCGATTGCAACTGGGACTGGGACTAGGACTCGGACTGGGACTTTGACTAAGGCTAGGGTTGGGACTAGGACTAGGACTGGGACTAGGGCTGGAATTGGGATCGGGACTGGGATGAGACGGGGATCGGGAATTTGATTGGGACTAGGATTGGGACTGGGATCGGGTCTGGGATCGAGACTGGAATCGGGACTGGGATCAGGACAAGGCTCGATACAGGGTTCGGGGCTGGGATCGGGACTGGGTATGGGAGTGGGATTGGGACTGGGATCGGGGCTGGGATCGGGACTAGGATGGGAACTGGGACTGGAACTGGGATCGGGACTGGGATGCGGACTAGGATCCAACAGGGATCGGGATTTGGATCGGGACTGGGATGAGGACAGGGACCGGGACTGGGATTGGGACTGGGATCTGGACGGGGATCCAGACTGGGATCGAGACTGGGATCGGGATCGGGACTAGGATCGGCACTAGGATCGGGACTGGGATCAGGACTTGGATGGGGACTGGGATAGGGACTTGGATCCGGACTTGGATCGGGACTGGGATCGGGACTGGGATCCGGACTGGGATCCGGACTATGATCAGGACTGGGATCGGGACTGGGATCGAGACTGGGATCTAGACAGGGATCGGGACTAGGATCAAGACTGGGATCAAGGCTGGGATCGGGGCTGGGTCCGGGACTGGGATCGGGATTGGGATCCGGACCATGATCAGGACTGGGATCGGGACTGGGATCGAGACTGGGATCTAGACAGGGATCGGGACTAGGATCAAGACTGGGATCAAGGCTGGGATCGGGGCTGGGTCCGGGACTGGGATCGGGACTATGATCGGTTCTGGGATCCAGACTCGGATCGGGACTAAGATTGGGACTGGGATCTAGACTGGGATCGGGACTGGGATCGGGACTAGGATCAAGACTGGGATGGGACGCGGATCAAGACTGAGATCGGGACTGGGATTGGGACTAGGAACTGGACAGGGATCCGGACTGGGAGGGACTGGGATTGAGACTGGGATCGGGAATGGGAACTGGACTCCGATCGAGACTCGGATCCGGACTGGGATCGAGCTTGGGATCGAGAATAGGATCGGGACTGGGATTGGGAATGGGATTGGGACAAGGATCGGGACTGGGATCGAGACTGGGATCGGGACGGGGATGAAGGCTAAGATCGGGACTGGGATCGAGACTAGGATCGGGACTGGGATCAGGACTGGGATTGAGACTGGGATCGGGACTGGGAACGGGACTCGGATCGAGACTCAGATCGGGACAAGGATCGAAACTAGGATCAGGACTAGGATCAGGATTGGAATGGGGAATATGATTGGGACTGGAATCGGGACTAGGATGAGGGTAGGGATCGGGACAGGGATCAGGACAAGGATCGAGACTAGGATCGGCACTGGGATCGAGACTAGGATCAGGACTGGGATCGGGACTGGGATCAGGACTTGGATTGGGACTCGGATCATGACTGGGATAGGGATTGGGATCGGCATTGGGATCGGTACTAGGATCGGGACTAGGATCAGGATTGGGATCGGGACTGAGATATGGACTGGGATCAGGACTGGGATGCGGACTCGGATCGGGACTGGGATCCTGACAGGGATCGGGACCAAGATGGGGACGGGGATCGGGACTAGGATCGTGACTGGGATCGGGACTAGCATCAGGACTGGGATCAGGGTTGGGATCAGGACTGGGATGGAGATTGGGATCGGGACTGGGATCGGGACTGGGATCGGGACTGGAATCAAGACTGGGATCAAGATTGGGACTGGGACTAGGACTGAGTCTGGGACTGAGACTGGGACTCGGACTGCAACCGAGACTGCGATTGGGACTACGACTGGGAGTGCGACGCCGGCTGGGACTAGGACTAGGACTGGGACGTGGATTGGGACTGGGACTGTGACTAGGACTTGGACAAGGACCGGGACGGGGATGAGGACTGTGATCAGACATGGATCGGGCCTGAGTTTCGGAGAGGGATCGGGACTAGCATTGGGACTGGGATTGAGTGTGAGATCAGGACTAGGATCAAGTCGCGGATCGAGACTGGGATCGGGACTGGGATCAGGACAGGGATTGGGACTGGGATCGGGACTCCGATCAGGACTGGGATGAGGACAATGATCGGGACTAGGATCGGGACTGAGACAGGGACTGGGACTGGGACTAAGACTAGGACTAGGATGGGGACAGGGACGGGGACTAGGATTCGAATAAGGACAAGGACAATGACAGGGATTGGGTCAAAGACTGGGACTGGGACTAGGACTGGGACGGGGAGTGGGACTGGGACTTAACTGGGACTGAGACTGCGACTAAGACTGGGACTGGGACTGGGGCTGGGACTAGGACTGGGACTGGGACCGAGACATGATTGGGATCCTGACTGGGATCGGGACTGAAATCGAGACGGTGATCGGGACTCGGATCGTGACTGGGATTGGGACTAGGATCAGGACTGGGATCGGGGCTGGGATCAAGACTGGGATCGGGACTTGGATCGGGACAGGGATCAGGACTGGGATCGAGACTGGGATCAGGACTGGGTTCGCGACTGGGATGTGAACTAGGATCAAGACTCTGATGGGGACTGGGATCGTGACTGGGATCAGGACTAGGATTGGGACCAGGATCGAGATTGGGATTGGGAATGGGATCAGTACTGGAATCGGGACTGGGATCGGGACTTGGATCAGGATTAGGATCGGGACTCGGATCAGGACTGGGATCAGGACTGGGATCAAGTTTGGGATCAGGAATCAAAACGGGACTTGGATCGAGACCTGGATCAGGACTCGGATCTGGTCTGGGATCGTTACTGGGATCAGGGCTGGGATCGGGACTGGCATCGGGACTGGGATCAGAACTGGGATCGGGGTTGGGATCGGGACTGTGATCGGGACTGGGATCGGGACTGGGATCGGGACGGGGATCGGGACAGGGATTGGGACAGGGACTGGTACTGGGACCGGGATTGGGACTAGGAATGGGACCGGGACTGGGACCCGGACTTGGACCGGGACTTGGATCAGGACTATCATTGGGAATAGGATCGAGACAGGAATCAGGACGAGGATCGGAACTAGGATCCCGATTGGGATCGGGACTGGGATCGGGAGTGGAACTGTGACTGGGACTGGGACTGGGACTAGGACTAGGAATGGGACTGGGACTGGGACTTCGACTAGGACTACGACTAGGACTACGACTGGGACTGCGACTGCAATTGGGACTGGGACTAGGACTCGGAGTGGGACTTTGACTAAGGCTAGGGTTGGGACTAGGACTAGGACTGGGACTAGGGCTGGCACTGGGATCGGGACTGGGATGAGACGGGGATCGGGACTTGGATTGGGACTAGGATCGGGACTGGGATCGGGTCTGGGATCGAGACTGGAATCGGGACTGGGATCAGGACAAGGATCGATACAGGGCTCGGGGCTGGGATCGGGACTGGGTATGGGACTGAGATTGGGACTGGGATCGGGGCTGGTATCGGGACTAGGATGGGAACTGGGATTGGAACTGGGATCGGGACTGGGATCGGGATTGGGATCAGGACTGGGATCCGGACGGGGATCAGGACTGGGATCGGGATTGGGATCGGGACTGGGATCTAGACAGGGGTCGGGACTGGGATCAAGACTGGGATCAAGGCTGGGATCGGGGCTGGGACCGGGACTGGGATCGGGACTATGATTGGGACTGGAATCCGGATTGGGATCGGGACTAAGATCAGGACTAGGATTAGGACTGGGATCGGGACTTGGATCGGGAGTGGGATTTTGACTAGGATCGGGACTTGGATCAGAACTAGGACCGGGACAGGGATCAGGATTGGGATCGAGATTGGGATCAGGACTGGGACCGGGACTTGGATCCAGACTGGGATCCGGACTTGGATCGGGACTGGGATCGGGACACGGATCGGGACTTGCATGAGGACTGGGATCAGGACAGGGATAGGGACTAGGGTCGGGACTGGGATCAAGACTGGGATGGGGACTGTATCGAGACTGGGATCAGAATTGGGATCAGGACAGGGATCGAGGCTGGGATCGGGACAGGGATTGGGGCTAGGAGCGAGGCTGGGATCGTGATTGGGATCGGGACTGGGATCACGACTGGGATGGAGACTACGATTAGGACTGAGATTGGGACTAGGATCGGGACTGGGATTGGGACTGGGATCAGGACTGGGATCGGGAATGGGTTCGGGACTGGGATCGAGACTGGGATCCGGACTGGGATCGGGACTAGGATCAGGACTGGGATCCGGACAGGGATCGGGATTACGACTAGGACTCGGACTAGGACTGGGACTGGGACTTCGACTGGGACTGCGATTCGGACTGCGACGGGGACTGCGACTGCGCCTGGGACTGGGACAAGGATAGGGACTATGATTCGGACTAGGACTGGGACTGGGATTGGGACAGGGTCTGGAACTGGGACTAGGACTGGGATTGGGACTGTGACTCAGACTGGGACTAAGACTGGGACTAGGACTAAGACTGGGACTGGGACTGGGACCTGGACAAAATCAGGACTGTGATCAGGACTCCGATGGGGATTGGGACCGGGACTAGGACCGGGACAAGGAGCGCGACTGGGACCAGGTTTTGGATCGGGACAGGGATCAGAACTAGGATCGGATTGGCATCGGGATTTGAATCGGGACTGGGATCGGGACTGGAATCATGACTCGGATCGGGAATGGGTTTGGGACTGGGATTGGGACTAGGATCGGGACAAGGATCGGGACTGGGATCGGGACCGGGATCGGGACTGGGATCAAGACTCGGATTGGGACTAGGATCGGGACTGGGATGGGGACTGGGATCAAGACTGGAATCCGGACTCGAAAGAGGACTAGGATGGGGACTGGGATCGGGACTGGGATCGGGACTAGGATCGGGACAAGGATCGGACTTAGAGTCCCGATCCCGATCATAGTCCCGATCCGAGTCCCGATCCCAGTCCTGATCCCAGTTCCAACCCCAGTCCCGATCCCAGTCCCAATCCCAGTCCCGATCCCAGTCTCGATCCCAGTCCCGATCCCAGACCTGATCCTAGCCCCGATCCTAGACCTGATCCCAGTCCCGTTCCTAATCCCGATCCCAGTGACGATCCCAGTCCCAAACCTAGTCTCGATCCAAGTCCTGGTCCGAGTCCCGATATGAGTCCTGATCCCAGTCTCGATCCCAGTCCCGATCCCAGTCCCGATCTCAGTCCCCATCCCCGTCGTGATCCCTGTCCCGATCCCAGTCCCGATCCGTGTCGCAATCCCTGTCCTGATCCTAGTCTTGATCCCAGTCCCGATCCCAGCCCCGATCCCACTACCGATCCCAGCGTCGATCCCAGTCCCGATCCCAGACCCGATC
>SZWC01006850.1:96253-107862 GCA_023375785.1 Penium margaritaceum | reverse complement strand
AGTCCTCATCATAGTCCCGATCCTAGTCCCGATCCCAATCCCGATACCAGTCCCGATCCCAGCCCCGATCCCAGCCCGGTTCCCACTCCCGATCCCAGCCGTGATCCCCGACGCGATCCCAGTCCCGATCCCAATCCCGATCCCAGTCCCGATCCCGGTCCCAATCCCAGTCACTATCCCAGTTCCAACCCCGGCCAAAATCCGAGTCCCAATCCCAGTTTCGATCCCAGTCTCGATCCCAGTCCGGATCCAAGTGATCCCAGTCCCGATCCCCGCCCCGATCCTAGCTCCGATCCCAGCTCCGATCCTAGCCTCGATCCCACCCATGATCCCAGACCTGATCCCAGCCCTGATCCTAGTCCCGATCCCAGTAACGATCCTTGTCCCGAACCCAGTCCCGATCCAAGTCCCGAACCCAGTCCCGATCCAAGTCCCGATCCTAGTCCCGATCCTAGTCCCGATCCTAGTCCCGATCCCAGTCCCAATCCCAGCCCCGATCCTAGACCCCGTCGCAACCCCAATCTTAGCCCCAATCCCAGCCTTGATCCCAGTTTTGATCCTTGTCCTGATCCAAGTCCCAATCCCAGTCCCGATCCCAGTCCGTATCCCAGTCCCGACCCTAGTTCCGATCACAGTCCCAATCCCAGTCCTGATCCTGGTCCTGCTCCCAGTTGTGATCCCACTCTCCATCCCAGTCCCCATCCCAGTCGTTATCCTAGTCCCGATCCAACTCCTGACCCCACTCCCGATCCCAGTCTCCATCCCAGTCCCGATCCCCATCCCGATCCCAGTCCTGATCCCAGTCCCGATCCCAGTCGCTAGCGCAGTCCCGATCCCAGTCTCGATCCCTGTCCCGATCCCAGTCCCGATCCCCATCCCGATCCCAGTCCTGATCCCAGTCCCGATCCCAGTCGCTAGCGCAGTCCCGATCCCAGTCTCGATCCCTGTCCCGATCCCAGTCCCGATCCGAGTCCTGATCCCAGTCGTGATCCCAGTCCCGATCCCAATCCCAAACCCAGTCCCGATCCCAATCCCGATCCCAATCCCGATCCCAGTCCCAATCCCAGACCTGATGCTAGTCCCGATCCCAATACCGATCCCAGTCTCGATCCCAGTCCCGATCGCAGTCCCGATCACAGTACAGATCCCAGTCCCGATCCCAGTCTTGATCCCTGCCCAGATCTTAGTCCTGATCCTAGTCCCGATCCTAGTCCCCATCCCATCCCTGATCCCAGTCCAGGTCCTAGTCCTGATTCCAATCACGGTCCCACACCCGGTCGCAGTCCTTATCTCGATCCCAATCCGATTCCTAATCCCGATCCAGATCTTGACAACAGCCTCGATCCTAGTCTCGATCCCAGTCCCGATCCCAAACTCGATCCTTGTCCCAATCCCAGTCCCGATCCCAGTCGCTATCCCTGTCCCGATCCCAGTCTCGATCCCAGTCCCGATCCGAGTCCTTATCCCAGTCCCGATCCCAGTCCCGATCCCAGTCCCAAAACAAGTCCCGATCCCAATCGCGATCCCAGTCCCGATCCGAGTCCTTATCCCAGTCCCGATCCCAGTCCCGATCCCAGTCCCAAAACAAGTCCCGATCCCAATCGCGATCCCAGTCCCGATCCCAGTCTCGATCCCAGTCCCGATCCTAGTCCCGATCCCAGTACCGATCCCAATCCCGATCCCAGTCCCGATCGCAGTCCTGATCACAGGCCGGATCCCAGTTCCGATCCCAGTCTCGACCCATTTCCAGATCCCATTTCTGATCCTAGTCCCGATCCTAGTCCCCATCCAAGTCGCGATCCCAATCCTTTTCCTAGTCCTGATCCCAATCATGGTCCCACACTCCGTCCCCGTCTTAGACCAAGTCCCAGTCCCAGTCCCAGTTCAAGTCCTAGTCCCAGTCCGAGTCCCAGTCCCATTCCCTGTCCCGGTCTCGGTCCCAGTCCCAGTCCTAGTCTTAGTTCCAGTCATAGTCCGAGTCATGATCCCCGTCCCGATCCCAGTCCGGATCACCGTACCGATCCGAGTCCCGAGCCCAGTCCCGATCCTAGTCCCGATCCAAGTCCCAATCCCAGTCGCGATCCCAGTCCCAATCCTAGTCCCTATCCCAGTCCTGATCCCAGTCCCAATCCATGTCCCGATCCCAATATTGATCCCATTCCTGATCCCGGTCCCGATCCCAGCCCCGCTCCCAGTCCCGATCCCAGTCGCGATCCGAGTCGCGATCCCAGTCCCGATCCAACTTCCGATAACAGTCGCGGTCTACATCTTGATCCCAGTCGTGATCCCAGTCCTGATCCCAGTCCTGATCCCAGCTCCGATCCCAGTCCCGATCCCAGTCGCGATCCCAGTCCGGATACCACTCCCGATCCTAGTCCCGATCATAGTCCGGATCCGAATCCCGATCCCAGTCCCGATCCCAGTCCCGATATTAGTCCCGATCCGAGTCCCGATCCCAGTCCGGATACCACTCCCGATCCTAGTCCCGATCATAGTCCGGATCCGAATCCCGATCCCAGTCCCGATCCCAGTCCCGATATTAGTCCCGATCCGAGTCCCGATCCCAGTCCCGATCCAGTCCCGGTCCTAGTCATGATCCCAATCACATTCCCACACTCGGTCCCAGTCCCGATCCCAATCCCGATCCAAGTCCCGATCCTAGTTCTGGTCTAGAATTAGTCCAAGTCCTAGTCCCAGCCCCAGTTCAAGTCCTAGTCCCAGTCCCCGTCCCAGTCCCAGTCCCAGTCCCGGTCTCGGTCCCGGTCCGAGTCCTAGTCCCAGTTCCAGTCCAAGTCCAAGTCCCGATCCCAGTCGCGATCCCAGTCCGGATCACAGTACCGATTCCAGTCCCGATCCCAGTCCCGATCCCAGTCCCAATCCCAGTCCCGATCCCAGTCGCGATCCCATTCCTGATCCCAGTCCCGATCCAGTCCCGATCCCAGTCGCGATCCGAGTCCCCATCCCAGTGCCGATCCCCAAAACGATCCCAGTCCCGATCCAAGTTCCGATTACAGTCCCGGTCTAAGTCTTGATCCCAGCCTCGATCCCAGCCTTGATTCCAGCCCTGATCCCAGCCTCGATCCTAGCCTTGATCCAAGTCCTCATCCCCTCCTGATTCACTCCCGATCCCAGTCCCGATCCCAGTCGAGATCCCAGTCCGCATCCCACTCCCGATCCCAGTCCCGATCCTCGCCCCGATCCCTCTCCCGATCCCAGTCCCGATCCCAGTTCCGATCCTAGTCTCTATCCCAGTCCCCATCCCAGCCCCGATCCCAGTCCCCATCCAAGCCTTGATCCCAGCCCCGATCCCAGCCCTGATCCCAGCCCCGAGCCCAGTTTTGATCCCAGTCCCGATCCCAGTCCTGATCCCTGTAATGATCCCAATCCCGATCCCACTTGCGATCCCAGTCCCCATCCCAATCCCGATCCCAGTCCCAATCCCACTCCTGATCCAAGTCCTGATCCTTGTCCCGATTCTAGTCACAATTCCAGTCCCGGTCCCAGTCCTGATCCCAGTCCCGATCCGAGTCCTGATCCCAGTCGTGATCCCAGTCCCGATCCCACTCCTGATCCCAGTCCTGATCCCTGTCATGATCCCAATCCCGATCCCACTTGCGATCCCAGTCCCCATCCCAATCCCGATCCCAGTCCCAATCCCACTCCTGATCCAAGTCCTGATCCTTGTCCCGATTCTAGTCACAATTCCAGTCCCGGTCCCAGTCCTGATCCCAATCTGGATCCCAGTACCGATCCCACTCTTGATCGCAGTCCTGATCCCAGTCCCGATCCCAATCTCGATCCCAGTCCTGATCACAGTCTTGTTCGCTGTCCCAATCCCAGTCCCGATCCTAGTCCCAATCCTTGTCCCGAGACTCGTCCCGATCCGAGTCCCAATCCCAGTGTCGATCTCAACCCCGATCCCAGACCCCAATCTAAGTCCTGATCTCAAACCTGATCCTAGTCCCGATTCTAGTCCTGATCCCAGTCCCGATCCCAGTCCCGATCCGAATCTCGATCCCAGTCCCGATCCAAGTCCCGATCCCAGTCCCGAATTTAGTCTCGATCCCCGTCCCGATCTCAGTCCCGATCCCAGTCCCGATCCTAGTCCTGATCCCAGTCCCGATCCCAGTCCCACTCTGAGTCCTAGTCCCAACCCCTGTCCCAGTCCTAGTCCACGTCCTAGTCTCAATCGTAGTCCCAGTCCCATTCCCAGTCCAAGTCCCAGTCCCAGTCCTAGTCGTAGTCCAAGTCCTAGTTCTTGTCCTAGTTCCAGTCCCATTCCAAGTCCCAATCCCAGTCCCAGTCTCAGACCCAGTCCCAGTCGCGATCCCACTCCCGATCCCCATCCTGATCTCAGTCGATTCCAATCTTGATCCTAGTCCCGATCCTAGTTCCGATCCTAGTCCCGATCTCTATCTCCATCACAGTCTTGATCCAAGTTGCGATCCGTGTCCCGATCCCAGTCTTGATCCCAGTACTGATCCCTGTCGCGATCCCAGTCCCGATACTAATCTTGATCACAGTCCCGATCCCAGTCCCGATTCCACCCCGATCGTAGTTCCGATCCTAGTCCTGATCCTAGTCCAGATCGCAGTCCAGATCTCAGTCCCGATCCTAGTCCTGATCCTAGTCCCAATCCTAGTCCCGATCTGAGTCTCAGTCCGAGTCCCGATCCCAGTCCTAATCCCAGTTTTGATCCTAGTCCCGGTCCCAGTCCCTGTCCCAGTTTCAGTCCCTGTCCGAGTCCCTGTCCCAGTCCCGATCCCGGTCCCAGTTCAGTCCCTGTCCCAGTTGCAGTCCCCGTCCCTGTCCCAGTCCCAATCCTAGTTTTGGTCCCAGTCCCCTTCCGAGTTCAAGTCCCAGTCCCAGTTTCAGTCTCAGTCCCGATCCCACTCATGATCCCAGTCTCGATCACAGTCCTGATCCCAGTCCCGATTCCAGTCCCGATCCTAGTCCCCATCCCCGTCCCGATCCTAGTCCTGATCACAGTCCCGATCCCAGTCCCAATTCCAGTCCTGATCCCTGTCCCGATCCCAGTCCCGATCCCAATCTCGATCCCAGTCCCGATCCAAGTCCCGATCCCAGTCCCGATCTTAGTCCCGATCCGCATCCCGATCTTAGTCCCGATCCTAGTCCCGATCCTAGTCTCGATCCCAGTCCCACTCTGAGTCCTAGTCCCAACCCCTGTCCCAGTCCTAGTCCACGTCCTAGTCTCAATTATAGTCCCAGTCCCAGTCCCAATCATAGTCCGGATCCCAATCCTGATCCGAGTTCCGATCTTAGTCGTGATCCTAGCCCCCATTCCAGCCTTGATCCCAGTCCAGATCCCAGCCCTGATCCCAGCCCCGATCCCAGTCGTGATCCCAGTCCCAATCCCTGTCCCGATCCTAGTCCTTATCCTAGACCCGATTCCAGTTCCAACCCCGTTCCTGATCCCAGTCCCGATCCCAGTCCCGATCCCAGTCCCGATCCCAGTCCCGACCCAAGTCGCGATCCCAGTCCCGATCCTAGTCCATATCCCGGTCCTGATCTCAGTCCCGATCCCAATCCCGATCCCAAACCCGATCCGAGTCCCGATCCCAATCCCGGTCTCAACCCCCATCCGAACCCTGATCCTAGCCTCGATCCGATCCCTGATCCCAGCCCCATTCTTAGACCTGATCCCAGTCCCGATCCCGGTCCCGATCCCAGTAACGATCCCTGTCTTGATCACAGTCCTGATCTAAGTCCTGATCCCAGTCCCGATCCCAGTCTTGATCCCATTCCCGATCCCTGTCTCGATCCCACTCCATATCCCAGTCCCGCTGCCTCTCCTGGTCCTAGTCCCGATCCCAGTCCTGATCCTAGTCCCGATCCCAGTCCCGATCCCAGACCTGATCCTAGACGCCATCATAGCCCCGATCCCAGCTTTGATCCCAGCCCCAATCCCACTTTTGATCCCAGTCCTGACTCCAGTCCCGATCCTAGTCCCGATCCCAGTCCCGATCCCAGTCCCGATCCGAGTCCTGATCCCAGTCCCGATCCAAGTCTCGATCTATGTCCCATTTTCACTCCCCGTCCAAGTCCTAGTCCCAGTCCGAGTCCCAGTCCAAGTCCCAGTCCCATTCCTAGTTCCAGTCCCAGTCCCTGTCCCTATCCCCGTCCCAGTCCTAGTCCAAGTCATATTCCCAGTCCAAGTCCCTGTCCCGATCCTAGCCTCGATCCCAGTCTTGATCCCAGTCAGGATCCCAGTCCCGATCCGAGTCCCGATCATAGTCCTGATCCCTGTCCCCATCCCAGTCCTGATCCCAATCGCTATCCCAGCCTAGATCGGATTACCGCTCCCAGTCCTGATCCAAGCCCGGATCCCACTCCTCATCCCACTCCTGATGGCTATCAAGATTGCAGTCCCGATCGAAGTCTCAATCCCAATCCCGATCCTAGTCCCGATTCCAATCCAGATCCCATCCCTGATCCTAGTCCCTATCCCAGCCCTTATCCCTGCCCCGATCCCAGTCCCGTTCCTAGTCACGATCCCAGTCCCGATCCCAGTCCCGATCATAGTCTTGTTATCAATCCCGATCCGAGTCCCGATCTCAGTCCAGATCCCAGCCCTGATCCCAGCCCTGATCTCTGTCCCAATCCCAGCCCTGATCCCAGTCCCGATTCCAATCTTGATCCCAGTCCCGATCCTAGTCTCGATCCAAGTTGCATCCTAGTCCCGATCCTAGTTGCAACCCCGGTCCCGATCCCAGTCCCGATCCCAACCCTTATCCCAGTCCCGATCCTAGTCCCGATCCCAGCCTTGGTCCAAGATCGAGTCCCAGTCCCCATCCCTGTGCTAGTCAAAGTCCCCATCCAAGTCCTTTTCCCAGTCCCTGTCCCAGTCCCAGTCTACGTCCTAGTGCCAGTCGCAGTTCCTATCCCAGTTCCACTCCTAGTCCTAGTCATTGTCCCAGTCCCAGTCCTAGTCCCAGTGGTAGTCCCGGTCCCAGTCTTGATCCTAGTCCCGATCCCAATCCCGATCCCAGCCCTAATCCCAGTCCCGATCCCTGTCTTGATCCAAGTTCTGATCTCAGTTTTGACCCCAGTCCCGATTCCTGTCCCCATCCCTGTCCTGATCCTAGTCCCGATCCCAGTCGCGATCCCAGTCCCGATCCCATTCCCGATCCCAATCCCGATCACAGTCCCGATCTGAGTCCCGATCCCAGTGCTCATCCCAGTTCTGATCTCAGTCCGGATCCTCGTCCCGATCGCAGTCCCGACCGCAGTCCGGATCCTATCTCAATGCCAGTCCCAATCCCAGTGTAGATCTCTGTCCTGATCCTAGTTTTGATCCTAGTATTAATCCCTGTCCCAATCCGAGTCGTGGTTCTTGTCCTGATCCGAGTCCCGATCCCAGTCACGGTCCGAGCCCCGATCCATGTCCTGATTTAAGTCTCGATCCCAGTCCTCATCCCTGTCACGATCCCTTTCTCGATCCCAGTCCTGATCCAAGTCCTAATCCCAATCCCGATGCAAGTCCCGATCACAGTCCTGATCCCTGACCCGATCCCAGTCCCGATATGGGTCTTGATCCCAGTCTCGATTCTTGTCCCGATCCTAGTCCCGATCTTAGTCCCGATCCCAGTCTTGATCCCTGTCCCAATCCCAGTCCTGATTGTAGTCCCGATCCCAGTCCCGAACGTAGTCGAGATCCAAGCCGCGATCATAGTTCTTATCCCCGTCTCGATCCTAATCCCAATCACAGTCCTGATCCTAGTCACGATCCTAGCCCCGATCTTAGTCCCGATCCCATCCGTGATCCCAGCCCCGATCCCAGTCCCGATCCTAGTCCTAATCCTCGTCCCGATCCAAGTCTCGATCCCAGTCCCGATCCCAGCTTCGATCCAAGACCCCGTCCTAGCCCCAATCCCAGCCCCGATCCCAGCCCCGATTCCAGACCTGATCCCAATCCCGATCCTAGCCCCGATCCCCGTAACGGTTCCAGTCCCAAACCCAGTAGCGATCCAAGTCCCGATCCCAGCCCCCATCCCAGCCCCGATCCCAGCCCTGATCCCAGACCTGATCCCAGTCCCGATTCTAGTCCCGATCCCAAAAAGGGTCCCAGTCCCAAACCCAGTCCCGATCCAAGTCCCGATCCCAGTCCTGATCCCACTCCCGATCCCATTCTCGATCAAAGTCCCGATCTCAGTCCCGATCCCAGTCCCAATCCCAATCCCGATCGCAATCCCGATCCCAGTCTTGATCCCAGTCCCAATTCCAGTCCAGATCCCAGTTCCGATCCAAATCTTGATCCCAGTCCTGATCCCAGTCGCGATCCCAGTCTCGAACCTAGTCTTGATCCTAGCTCCGATCCCAGTCCCGATCCAAGTCCCCATCCCAGTCCCCATCCCATTCGCTATCCCAGTCCCGATCCTAGTCCCGATCCCGGTCCCGATCCCAGTCCCGATGCCAATCCTGATCTCAGTCCCGATCCCAGTTCCGATCCCAACCCTTATCCCAGTTCCGATCCGAGCTCTGATCCCAGTCCTGATCCCAATCCTGATCCTTGTAACGATCCCTGTCTGATCCATGTCCCGATCCCTAATCCAACCCTGGTCCCGAT
Source organism: Penium margaritaceum (assembly GCA_023375785.1). Taxonomy (NCBI): domain Eukaryota; kingdom Viridiplantae; phylum Streptophyta; class Zygnematophyceae; order Desmidiales; family Peniaceae; genus Penium; species Penium margaritaceum. Next base: position 99,275 of record SZWC01006850.1, on the reverse strand, counting down.
CCCAGTCCCGATCCCAGTCCCGATCCCAGTCCCGATCCCAGTTGCAATCCTAGTCCCGATCCCAGTCCCGATCCCAGTCCCGATCCCAGTCCTCGTCCGAGTCCCAGTCCTTGTCCCTGCCCCAGTCCAAGTCCCAGTCCCAGTCCAAGTCCCAGTCCCAGCCCCTGTCCCAGTGCGATTCCTAATCCTTGTCCCGATTGCAGTCCCAGTCCGAGTCCCTATCCTAGTCCCAGTCCCTGGCCCAGTCCTAGTCCGAGTCATATTCCCGGTCCCAGTCCCGATCCTAGTCCTGATCCCATTCATGATCAAAGTCCCGATCCCAATCCTGATCCCTGTCCGACCCCAGTCCGGATCCCCGTCCCCATCCCAATCCTGATCCTAGTCGCTATCCCTGTCCCGATCCCAATCCTTATCCGAGTTCGGATCCCAGTCCTGATTCCTTTTCCGATCCTAGTCCCGATCCCAGTCTTGATCCCAATCCTGCTCATAGTCTCGATCCCAGTCCCGATCCCAGTTCCGATCCCAGTCATGATCCTAGTCCCGATCCTAGTCCTGATCTCAGTCTCGATCGTAGTCCAAATCCCAGTCCCGATTCGAGTCCGTATCCCACTCCAGATCCGAGTCCCGATCCTAGTCTCGATCCCAGTCCAAATCCCTGTCCCGATCCCAGTGGCGGCCCTAGTCCCGATCCCTGTCCCGATCCCAGTCCTGGTCTCTGCCCCGATTCCTGTCTTGATCCCTGTCCCGATCCCAGTCTTGATCCCTGTCCCGGTCTCAATCTTGATCCCACTCCCGATCCTAGTCCCAATCCCAATATCGATGCACGTCCTGATCCTACTCCTGATCCCAAGCCTGATCCAAGTCTCGATATGAGTCCCGATCCTAGTCTTGATCCCAGTCGAGATCCCAGTCCCGATCTCAGTCCCGATCCCAGTCGTGATCCCTGTCGTAGTCCTTGTCTTTATCCAAGTCCCGATACCAGTCCCAATCCTTGTTTCGATTCGAGTACCAATCCCAGTCTCGATCCCAGTCCTGATCCCAGTCCTGATCCCAATCCCGATCCCAGTCCCAATCATAGTCCTGATCCACGTCCCGATCCCAATCCCGATCCTAGTCCCGATCCCAGCCCCGATCCCAGTCCTGATCCGAGTCTCGATCCCAGCCCGGATCCGAGCCACGATCCTAGTCCTAATCCTAGTCCCGATCCTAGTCCCGATCATAGTCCCGATCCGAATCCCGATCCCAGTCCCGATCCCAGTTCCAACCCCAGTCCCGATCCCTGTCCCGATCCCAGTCCCGATCCCAGCCCCGATCCCTGTCCCGATCCCAGTCCCGGTCCCAGTTTCGATATGAGTCCTGATCCCAGTCCCGGTCCCAGTTTCGATATGAGTCCTGATCCCAGTCCCGGTCCCAGTTTCGATATGAGTCCTGATCCCAGTCCCGGTCCCAGTTTCGATATGAGTCCTGATCCCAGTCCCGATCCCAGTTCCGATCCAAATCTTGATCCCAGTCCTGATCCGAGTCTCGATCCCAGCCCGGATCCGAGTCCCGATCCTAGTCCTGATCCTAGTCCCGATCCGAATCCCGATCCCAGTCCCGATCCCAGTTCCAACCCCAGTCCCGATCCCTGTCCCGATCCCAGTCCCGATCCCAGCCCCGATCCCTGCCCCGACTCAGCCCCGATCCCAGACCTGATCCCAGCCCCGATCCTAGACCTAATCCCAGTCCCAGTCCCAGTCCCGATCCTTGTGACGATCCCAGTCCCGAACCTAGTCTCGATCCAAGTCCCGGTCCCAGTTTCGATATGAGTCCTGATCCCAGTCTCGATCCCAATCCCGATCCCAGTCCCGATCTCAGTCCCGATCCCCGTCGTGATCCCTGTCCCAATCCCAGTCCCGATCCGTGTCCCAATCCATGTCCTGATTCCAGACCTGATCCCAGTCCCGATCCTAGTCCCGATCCCAGTACCGATCCCAGCGTCGATCCTAGTCCCGATCCCAGACCCAATCCTAGTCTCGATTATAGTCCTGATCCTAGTCCCGATCCCAATCCCGATCCCAGTCCCGATCTCAGTCCCGATCCCCGTCGTGATCCCAGTCCCAATCCCAGTCCCGATCCGTGTCCCAATCCATGTCCTGATTCCAGACCTGATCCCAGTCCCGATCCTAGTCCCGATCCCAGTACCGATCCCAGCGTCGATCCTAGTCCCGATCCCAGACCCAATCCTAGTCTCGATTATAGTCCTGATCCTAGTCCCGATCCCAATCCCGATACCAGTCCCGATCCCAGCCCCGATCCCAGCCCCAGTCCCACTCCCGATCCCAGCCGTGATCCCAGGCGCGATCCCAGTCCCGATCCCAGTCGCGATCCCATTCCTGATCCCAGTCCCGATCCCAGTCACTATCCCAGTTCCAACCCCGGCCCCAATCCGAGTCCCAATCCCAGTTCCGATCCCAGTCTCGATCCTAGTCCGGATCCAAGCAATCCCAGTCCCTATCCCCGCCCCGATCCTAGCCCCGATCCCAGCTCCGATCCTAGCCTCGATCCCACCCTTGATCCCAGACCTGATCCCAGCCCTGATCCTAGTTCCGATCCCAGTAACGATCCTTGTCCCGAACCCAGTCCCGATCCAAGTCCCGAACCCAGTCCCGATCCAAGTCCTGATCCTAGTCCCGATCCTAGTCCTGATCCTAGTCCCAATCCCAGTCCCAATCCCAGCCCCGATCCTAGACCCCGTCGCAACCCCAATCTTAGCCCCAATCCCAGCCCCGATCCCAGTTTTGATCCTTGTCTTGATCCAAGTCCCGATCCCAGTCCCGATCCCACTCCGTATCCCAGTCCCGACCCTAGTTCCGATAACAGTCCCATTCCTAGCCCTGATCGTAGTCCCGCTCCCAGCTCTGATCCCACTCCAGATCCCAGTCCCCATCCCATACGTTATCCTAGTCCCGATCCGACTGTTGACCCCAGTCCCGATCCCAGTCTCGATCCCAGTCCCGATCCCCATCCCGATCCCAGTCCC
>SZWC01006850.1:76365-90516 GCA_023375785.1 Penium margaritaceum | reverse complement strand
GTCCCAGTCCCAGTCCCAGTCCCCGTCCCAGTCCCAGTCCCAGTTCCCGTCCCAAACCTTGTCCCAGTCCCAAACCTGGTCCCGGTCCCAGTCCCAGTCCCAGTCCCAATCTCAGTCCCAGTCCCTGTCCCGGTCCCGGTCCCAATCACTGTCCCAGTCCTGATCCCCGTCCCAGTCCTAGTCCCAGTCCCAGTCCCAGTTGTAGTCCCAGTCCTTGTCCGATTCCGAGTCCCAATCCTAGTTCCAGTCCAAGTCCCAGTCACAGTCCCTGTCCCAATCCCAGTCCCTGTCCCAGTCCCACTTCCAGTCCCACTCCCTGTCCCAGTCCAAGTCCGAGTCCGAGTCCGTGTCCCAGTCCCAGTCCCAGTCCCAGTCCCACCCCCAGTCCCACTCCGAGTCGTAGTCCCAATCTCAGTCTCAGTCCCAGTCCCAATCCAAGTCCACGTCCCAGTCCTAGTCCCTGTCCTAGTCCCAGTCCTAGTCCCAATCCCAGGCGCAGTCCCAGTCCCAGTCCCAGTCCCAGTCCCAGTCCCAGCGACAGTCCTAGTCTCTGTCCCTGTCCCAGTTTAAGTCCCAGTCCCAGTCCCACTCCCAGTCCTTGTCCCATTCATAGTCCTAGTCCCAGTCTTAGTCGGATTCCCAGTCCCTGTTGTTAGAAGAATGTAATGACCGAGGACGGCAGGAGCAAAAGCGAGCAGAAGGAATGAAGCAGGCAGAAGTGACTTAGTGCAGTAACGGAAGCAAAACGGTGAGTGCGGGTTAAAGGAGTTAGTCGTAGGGGCCCAAAAGGACGCAAGGCACTGGAACTCCAATGTAGATAGAGTCCAGGTGAGAGAACTTGAGGGCAAATCGAGCAAAAGGTTGAGGGTGGCGAAGCGAAGGGCTGTGAGAACACAGTGGTGGACAAAGGCAATGGAGGCGAGAAGCGAGCAGAGCGAGAACACGGCGACAAAGCCGCGGAACCAAAGGGAACAGGATGAACAGAATTGTTCTGGTTAACTCGAGGGAATCAATGTCCTCGGTATAAAAGGACACAACAAGATGAAAACAACAAAGCAACGGCTTCTTTTCACTAGCCGGACAAGGGTGACAGATGGCACTTTATTAGGGGATGACTTGACATATCAAACTCAACGGTTAGTCTGACCGAGAGCCGTTAGGTCAAGGTGGTTTGTGTCGGGAAATTGTGGGAAGCTCAGGAGGCCAATTAAGGTCAAATTGGAGGGAGAAAGGCTAGGCGGAAGCATTCGAAGAAGGCGCAGGCAGCTGAGAGCCTGATGACATCACAGGTAGATCCACGATGGTAGATACACAAGGAGGAGGTGATGCTGATGGGAGTTGATCAGTGGGTGCACTGCCATAGGCACAGGCGTGAGAAGCAATTGACGGAGGAGGGAACCACAGTTCCGAGGCGCAGACCGAAGGGCCGCAACGCTGAGGAGTGGGTGAGCGTGGGGGCGGTGCCAAATACACGAGTCTGATTAGAATGATGATTGACGTATTGGCGGCCGTAACGTGAGATGGCGGGCTGTGAAGTTACTATGGATGCCGCAGCACCAAGGAGTGAACATGACAGTGGGCCGTATATCATCTTCCAATGACGGGCGAGGACAAAGCGAATAAGCAGGAGCGAATGAGCGAGGCTGCAGCCTGTGATGGCGGGGAAAAAACAAAAGGCGATGATGAGAGATGTGCCGCACCCACTAGGGCAGGCGAAGAGTTGAACAGAAGAGCCGCAGCCACGGAGGCGGGCAAGGAACTGAACACAATAATAGTTGATGATAAGCATTGGCAAGAAGTACAAGACAGAGAGACGGTAAATATAGTCCTACATGTAGTCCCATCTTAGGTCTATGGTGGATGGAACGACAAGTGCAGCCTGACCCGCTTGGCTGCTGTTGCTCATGCTGGGCTTCACGCCGGGAACTGGCTTGGTGCAAGGCCCTGTTGCATGAGAGCGGAGCTCCAGAATTGGTGCGGCATCTTGGCGGTAGTTTGGTACGTTGTCGCGGTGTGGGTATTGAGGCACGACTTCCGTTGGGGTTTGCCGCCACATCCTGTTGCCGGTCGCTTGTCCTGGCCGGTCGTTCTCGCGCGTGGGCCGTTGGCCAGATAGGTCCGCCAAAATTGTGGACTTGCTCGAGCGGAGTCTTGAGCCTGGCTTGCTCGGTATTGCAGGCTTTTAATGATTTGCCCACACAGCAGTATCGTGTGGGCATGTTAAAGTGTGTCTTAGTGGCTGTGACTCTGAATTCTGACAGTTCGGTCTCGGACCTGAACCGTTATTGGGAAAGCATGAAGAACTCTTGTCTTATTCTCTGATTTCCAATAGACCCCTTGAGTCTGACAAGAGTCAGTAGTCGTACATCTCCCAATCTCCAGGAAGCTGACCATTGCAGTGTTGAAGGAGACCTCTCCACATGGAGTGCAGGTCATCGGGATGATCTGCCACTAGCTGGTGAAGGTCTCGGTCCATGAAGTGCCGCAGCCATGTTTTGAGACCGTAGTCAAGGCTGTCCTGTCTTCTGGTCATTTCAGCTGGAGAGCAGCGTCTGCCGAGGTGTTTAGGTCATCCCAGGATGACATTTGTAGTGGAAAATCCACCAATGAGCTATGGGTAGAGCAGGGTGTATATTTTTTTCTGCCACTCCTTGATGTTGCTTTCTTGTTTATAGACAGTTTGGCAGCTTGTCCTTGTCCAGCTGGTGCGGGAGCAGGAGAGGGTGCTGGAGAGCCATCTTCCATAGGCTCTTCTGCCTCTTATTCTTCATCTGGTTCCACCACATCAATCTTTAGGTAAGATCTGGAGTTGAGTGTGGTGGACAAAGGTGGAACATTGGGATTGTCTCGACAGGAGAGGGTGATACACTGCCGCTTCCATGCTTCTTGTTGTAGGGTGAAGCAGACTTCTGGTCCACATCGGGCAATTGCGCGCAAGTGGTGGAAGGACATATCCACGAGGTTGAAGAGATGTTCCCAGAATAAGAGGAAGGTTGCATGATAAAGGTGTGGAGGATGCTCAGTAGTACGTTGATGCTCATAGGCGCCGAGACGAAAATTGAAAACACCGCATTCATGGATGAAAATGGTACTCGTCATAGTCAGCATGGTCTGTGACCAGCTGTAGAGGTTGCTTCCGTCTTCCTCAAGAGTGGGCAGCTGTGCCAAGGGTTGGCCATGTTCATATTGTTAGAAGAGTAGGAGGGTGATGCAGAGGGAGCTGAAGGTTGAGGGTTGCAGGGGGAAATCTTGTACTCGGTTGTAGTGAGAGCGCGAGTAGTTGTGAGACTGGCAATGCGTTTGGACGAACCCGTGTACTGAGCGGAGAATGATGAGCCAATGAAACTGGAGGAGTAATTGATGTTGAATGGACGCAGTGATGAAACCTCGTGCGTTGCAGATGTTTCGGCATGGGCGCAGGTCGTCGCGGCACGAACAAAGCAACAGAGCGGATCCTTGTGCCGAGCCGATGATAGTTTAGCAATCAGAGGAAAGCAAAGGCGGCTGATGAATGGGTGGACGCAGGGGCAAAACCACGTGCGCTGCAAAGTAGGGGAGTAGAATGCGGCAAGGGAAAAGTAGGAGCCAACGTGCCGCGAGACATCTGCTTCCTTCATGGATGACGGCTGCTGCAAAGTGGGCAGGTAGCTTGTGCAGATCCTCCTACTGGTTGCAGATGCTGATGATGAGGAGGCGGAAGCTAATAAGAGGAGTGGGCACAGGGACGAAACCACGTGCACTGCGTCCTACTTGCGTCCTACTTGCATCCTAGTTGCGCCCTACTTTCACCCTAGTTGCATCTTAGTTGCACCCTAGTTGCACCCTTGTTGCGCCCTTCTTGCGCCCTTATTGCACACTTTGTACACCCTACTGGCACCCTACTTGCGTCCTAGTTATGCCTGAGTTTGGCACTAGCTTCGCCCTAATTGTGTCCTAGTTGCGTCCTAGTTCCGTCTTCCTTGTGTCAGAATAGAATATAATGATCACAAGTCTGCCCAGTCAACTCCTCCTAACCAAGCCGTACCGCTCCTGGAGGCAGCGCACCACAAGAAAAAGGCCCAGCCAGAATATCCTCAAAGGATCTGGTTCAGCTCCGGCCCAGAAGAACAATTCCTCGCACGACCAACTATTTGGAAAAGCTTCAGCCAACAAACTTGCCGGACTGACCATAAGCCCTCACCTGCCGGTGCCGAACCACAGGCCGACAAGCACGACGCTAAATGGTCACGGATCTCGGGCCATGATCCTCATCTGTCGGAGCTCACCAAGCGGCTCGATCCCTACTACCCAACAGAACAACAAGGGTACGACACGATGCGCATAAGACCCGCAGTTCTATCAGCTCCATCGTGCGCTACGCATCTCAGAGTGCACCCACAGCTCCGAAAAATGACCAAGCAAGAACAGCAGCTGCGACGCACCTACTCGCGCCGCCCACCTTAGCAAGACTAGAACTAGGTACCACTACATAGGCAAGTTGCCTGCTTCCTTGTACTTTGCTTCTGCTCATTTCATCAATCCATCACCGTTTAACATCTGCTTATTGTTCAGCTCTGTCTCATTGTAATTGTCTCGTGCACTTCCTCAAAGCCGGGTCATATAAACTAAAAGCCGGGTCTTAGAAACCAAAGCTGGGTCACAGAAACCAATGCCAAGTCACAGAAATCAAAGCCGAGTCACAGAAACCAAAGCTGGTCCACAAAGACCAAAGCCGGGTCACATAAACAAAAGACGGGTCTCAGAAACCAAAGCCAGGTCACAGAAACCAAAACCGGGTCACATAAACCAAAATCGGGTCACACACATAAAAGCCGGGTCACAGAAATCAAAGCCCATTCAAAGAAACCAAAGCCGGGTCACGGAAACCAAAGCCGGGTCACAGAAACCAAAGCCGGGTCACAGAAACCAAAGCCGGGTCACAGAAACCAAAGCCGGGTCACAAAAATCAAAGTCGGGTCACAAAAACCAAAGCTGGGTCACATAAACCAAAGCCGGGTCACAGCTACCAATGACGGGTCACAGAAACCAAAGCCGGGTCAAAGAAACCAAATCCAGGTCACATAAACCAAAGCCGGGTCACACAAAACCAAAGCCAGGTCACAGAACCAAAGCCAGGTCACAGAACCCAAAGCGGGGTCACAAAGGGTGCAGAGCCGGGTCACATAAACCAAAGCCGGATTACACAAACCAAAGCCGGGTCACAAAAACCAAAGTCGGGTCACTGAAACCAAAGACGAGTTGCAAAACTCAATGCCGGGTCACAGGACCAAAGCCGGGTCATAAAAACCAAAGCCAGGTCACAGAAACCAAAGCAGGGTCACAGAGGGTCCAAAGCCGGGTCACAAAAACCAAAGACAAGTCAATGAAACCAAAGCCAGGTCACAGAAACCAAATCTGGGTCACTGAAACCAAATCCGGATTACATAACCCAAAGTCGGGTCACAGAAACCAAAGTCGGGTCACAGAGGGTCCAAAGTCGGGTCACAAAAAACCAAAGACGAGTCACAGAAACCAAAGCCGGGTCACAGGAAGCCAAAACTGGGTCACAGAAATTAAAGCCGAATTACATAAACCAAAGCCCGGTCACAGAAACAAAAGCCGGGTCACAGACACCAAAGCTGGTCACAGAAACCAAAGTTGGGTCACAGTAACCAAAGCCGGGTCATAGAGACCAAAGCTGTGTCACAGAGACCAAAGCCTGGTCTCAGAGACCAAAGCCGGGTCACAGAGACCAAAGCCCGGTCACATGGACCAAACCGGGTCATAGAAACCAAAGGCGGGTCACAAAGACCAAAGCCGGTTCACATAAACCAAAGCCGGGTCACACAAACCAAAGCCCAGTCACATAACCCAAAGCCGGATCACAGAAACCAGAGCCGGGTCACACTAACCAAAGCCGGGTCACGTTAACCAAAGCCTGGCCACAAAAACCAAAGCCGGGTAATAGAAAACATGGCCGGATCACAGAAACCGGGGCTGGATCACGGTAACCAAAGTTGGGTCACAGTAACCAAAGCTGGGTCACATAAATCAAAATCGGGTCACAGATTCCAAAGCCGGGTCACAAAAACCAAGGCCGGGTCATTGAAACCAAAGCCGGGTCACAGGAACCAAAGCCAAGTCAGAAGAACAAAATTCGGGTCATAGAAACCAAAGCCAAGTTACACAAACCGAAACCAAGTCACAAAAACCAAAGCCGCGTCATATAAACCAAAGCCGGGTCACAGAAACCAAAGCCGAGTCAAAGAAACCAAAGCCGCATCAACAAGCCAAAGCCAGAGCACAGAAACCAAAGCCCGGTCATAGAAACCAAAGCCGGATCACAAAAACCAATGCCGGGTCACAGAATCCAAAGCCGGATTATAAAAATGCAAGCCGGGTCATAGCAACCAAAGCCAGATCACTAAACCAAAGTCAGGTCACAGAAACCAAAGCCAGGTTACAGAAACCAAATCGGGGTCATAGAAACCAAAGCCGGGTCACAGAAACCAAAGCCGGGCCACAGAAACCAAACCCGGGTCCAAGAAACCAAAGCCAGGTCATTAAAACCAAAGCCCGATCACAATACCAAAGTCGGATCATAGAAACCAAAGCCGGGTCACAGAAACCAAAGCCGGGTCACGGAATCCAAAGGCAGGTCACAGAAACCAAAGCCGGGTCACAGAAACCAAAGCCGGGTCACAGAAACCAAAGCCGGGTCACATAAACCAAAGCCAGGTCACAGAAACCAATGCGGGGTCATACAAACCAAAGATGAGTCACAGAAACCAAAGCCGGTCACATAAAGAAATGCCGGTTCATAGAAACCAAAGCCGGGTCACAAAAACCAGAGACGGGTCACAGAAACTAAAGCCGACCACAGCAACCAAAGCCGGGTCACATAAATAAAAGCCGAGTCACAGAAAACAAAGCCCGATCACAGAAAGCAAAGCCGGGTCACACAAACCAAACCCGGGTCACATAAACCAAAGCGATTCCAGACCTGATCCCGCCGGGTCACAGAAACCAAAGCCAGGTCACAGAAACCAAAGCCGGGTCACATAAATAAAAGCCGAGTCACAGAAAACAAAGCCCGATCACAGAAAGCAAAGCCGGGTCACACAAACCAAACCCGGGTCACATAAACCAAAGCCAGGTCAGAGAAATGAGAGCCGGGTCACAGAAACCAAAGCCGGATCACAAAAACCAAAGCCGGGTCAGAGAAACCAAAGTCGGGTCACAGAAACCAAAGCCGGGTCACCCAAACCAAAGCCAAGTCACATAGTCCAAAGCCAGATCACATAAACCAAATACGGGCCACGGAAACCTAAGCCGGGTCACAGAAACCAAAGACGGGTCACAGAAACCAAAGCCGAGTCACCAAAGCTGGATCACAGAAAACAAAAGCCAAGTCATGTAAACCAAAGCCAGGTCACACAAACCAAAGCCGGGTCATATAAACCAAAGCCGGGTCACAAAAACCAAAGCCGGGTCACAAAAACCAAAGCCGGGTCAGATAAACAAAAGCCGGGTCACAGGAACCAAAGCCAGGTCACAGAAACCAAAGCCGGGTCACAGAATCCAAAGTCGGGTAACATAAACCAAAGCCGGGTGACAGAAACCAAATCCATGTCACAGAAACCAAAGCCAGGTCATAGAAACCAAAGCCGGTTCATGGAAACCAAAGCCGGGTCATAGGAACCAAAGCCGGATCCCTGAAACCAAAGCCGGGTAACATAAACCAAAGCCGCGTCAATGAACTAAAGCCAGAGCACAAAAACCAAAGCCCGGTTATAGTATCCAAAACCGGGGCACTGAGACCAAATCCGGGTCACAGAATCCAAAGCTGGATTACATAAACATAAGCCATGTCACAGCAACCAAAGCCAAGTCACAGGACCAAAGCCGGGTCACAGAAACCAAAGCCAAGTCAGAGAAACCAAAGCGAGGTCACAAAAACCAAAGCCAGGTCACAAAAACCAAAGCGGGGTCACAGAAATCAAAGCCGGGTCCCGGAAACAAAACCTGGGTCATTTAAACCAGAGCGGGGTCACAGATACCAAAGCCGGGTCAGAGAAACCAAAGCCAGGTCACAGAAACCAAAGCCGAGTCACCAAGGGTCCAAAGCCGGGTCACAGAAACCAAAGCCGGATTGCACAAACCAAAGCCGGGTCACAAAAACCAAAGCCGGGTCACAGAAACCAAAGACGAGTCCCAAAAACCAATGCCGGGTCACATGACCAAAGCCGGGTCACATAACCAAAGCTAGGTCACAGAAACCAAAGTCGGGTCATAGAGGGTCCATAAACTGGTCACATAAACCAAAGACGAGTCACACAAACCAAAGCAAGGTCACTGAAACAAAAGATGGGTCACAGAAACCAAATACGGATTACAGAACCCAAAGCTGGGTCACATAAACCAAATCCGGGTCACAGAGAACAAAACCGGATTACATAAACCAAAGCCGGGTCACATAAACCAGAGCCGGGTCATAGAGGGTCCAAAGCCAGGTCACATAAACCAAAGACGAGTCACATAAACAAAAGCCGGGTCACATAAACCAAATCTGGGTCATAGAAACCAAAATCGAATTACATAAAACAAAGCAGGGTCACAGGAATTAAAGCCGGGTCACAAAAACCAAAGCCGGGTCAAAAAGACCAAAGCCGGGTCACGGTAACCACAGTCGGGTCACGGAAACCAAAGCTGGATCACAAAAACCAAAGTAGGGTCACAACAACCAAAGCCGGGTCACATAAACCAAACCCGGGTCAGCGAAACCAAAGCCGGGTCACAGAGACCAAAGCCAGGTCACAAACAGCAAAGCCGTGTCATAGAAACCAAAGCCAGGTAACAGAAACCAAAGCCACGTAACAGAAACCAAAGCCGGGTCACATAAACCAAAGCCCGGTCACATAAACCAGAACCGGATCACAGAAACCATAGCAGGTTCACACAAACCAAAGCCGGGTCACGAAAACCAAAGCCTGGCCACAAAAACATAAGCCGGGTCACAGACCCAAAGACGGACCACAGAAACCGAGGCCGGATCACAGTAACCAAAGGTGGGTCACAGTAACCAAAGCCGGGTGACAAAAACCAACACCGGGTCACAGAAATCAAAGCCAGGTCACACAAACCAAAGCCGGGTCACATAAACCAAAGCCGGGTCATTGAAACCAAAGCCGGGTCACAGCAACCAAAGCCAGGTCACAGCAACCAAAGTCGGGTCACAGAAACCAAAGCCGGGTCACAGAAACAAAAGCCGATTCATAGAAAACAGAACCGGGTCACAGAAAGCAAAGCTGGGTCACACAAACCAAAGCCGGGTCACAAAAACCAAAGCTGGGTCAGAGAAACAAAAGCCGGGTCACGGAAACCAAAGCCAGGTCACAGAAACCAAAGCCAGGTCACAGAAACCAAAGTCGGGGGACAGAAACCAAAGCCGGGTGATAGAAACCAAAGCCAAGTCAAAAAACCCAAAGCAGGTCACAAAAACCAAAGTCGAGTCATAGAACCCAAAGCCGGGTCACAGAAACCAAAGCCGGGTCATAGAAACCAAAGTCGGGTCATGGAAACCAAAGCCGGATCACAGAAACACAAACCGGGTCACAGAAACCAAAGCCGCGTCAACGAACCAAAGCCGAAGCACAGAAACCAAAGCCCGGTCATAAAAACCAAAGCCGGGTCACAAAAACCAAAGCCGGGTCATAGAATCCAAAGCCGGATTACTGAAACACAAGCCAGGTCACAGCAACCAAAGCCAGGTCACAGAACCAAAGCCGGGTCACAAAAACCAAAGCCGGGTCGCAAAAATCAAAGCGGGGTCATAGAAACCAAAGCCGGGTCACAGCAACCAAAGCCAGGTCACAGAACCAAAGCCGGGTCACAAAAACCAAAGCCGGGTCATAGAATCCAAAGCCGGATTACAGAAACACAAGCCAGGTCACAGCAACCAAAGCCAGGTCACAGAACCAAAGCCGGGTCACAAAAACCAAAGCCGGGTCATAGAATCCAAAGCCGGATTACAGAAACACAAGCCAGGTCACAGCAACCAAAGCCAGGTCACAGAACCAAAGCCGGGTCACAAAAACCAAAGCCGGGTCATAGAATCCAAAGCCGGATTACAGAAACACAAGCCAGGTCACAGCAACCAAAGCCAGGTCACAGAACCAAAGCCGGGTCACAAAAACCAAAGCCGGGTCATAGAATCCAAAGCCGGATTACAGAAACACAAGCCAGGTCACAGCAACCAAAGCCAGGTCACAGAACCAAAGCCGGGTCACAAAAACCAAAGCCGGGTCATAGAATCCAAAGCCGGATTACAGAAACACAAGCCAGGTCACAGCAACCAAAGCCAGGTCACAGAACCAAAGCCGGGTCACAAAAACCAAAGCCGGGTCATAGAATCCAAAGCCGGATTACAGAAACACAAGCCAGGTCACAGCAACCAAAGCCAGGTCACAGAACCAAAGCCGGGTCACAAAAACCAAAGCCGGGTCATAGAATCCAAAGCCGGATTACAGAAACACAAGCCAGGTCACAGCAACCAAAGCCAGGTCACAGAACCAAAGCCGGGTCACAAAAACCAAAGCCGGGTCATAGAATCCAAAGCCGGATTACAGAAACACAAGCCAGGTCACAGCAACCAAAGCCAGGTCACAGAACCAAAGCCGGGTCACAAAAACCAAAGCCGGGTCATAGAATCCAAAGCCGGATTACAGAAACACAAGCCAGGTCACAGCAACCAAAGCCAGGTCACAGAACCAAAGCCGGGTCACAAAAACCAAAGCCGGGTCATAGAATCCAAAGCCGGATTACAGAAACACAAGCCAGGTCACAGCAACCAAAGCCAGGTCACAGAACCAAAGCCGGGTCACAAAAACCAAAGCCGGGTCATAGAATCCAAAGCCGGATTACAGAAACACAAGCCAGGTCACAGCAACCAAAGCCAGGTCACAGAACCAAAGCCGGGTCACAAAAACCAAAGCCGGGTCATAGAATCCAAAGCCGGATTACAGAAACACAAGCCAGGTCACAGCAACCAAAGCCAGGTCACAGAACCAAAGCCGGGTCACAAAAACCAAAGCCGGGTCATAGAATCCAAAGCCGGATTACAGAAACACAAGCCAGGTCACAGCAACCAAAGCCAGGTCACAGAACCAAAGCCGGGTCACAAAAACCAAAGCCGGGTCATAGAATCCAAAGCCGGATTACAGAAACACAAGCCAGGTCACAGCAACCAAAGCCAGGTCACAGAACCAAAGCCGGGTCACAAAAACCAAAGCCGGGTCATAGAATCCAAAGCCGGATTACAGAAACACAAGCCAGGTCACAGCAACCAAAGCCAGGTCACAGAACCAAAGCCGGGTCACAAAAACCAAAGCCGGGTCATAGAATCCAAAGCCGGATTACAGAAACACAAGCCAGGTCACAGCAACCAAAGCCAGGTCACAGAACCAAAGCCGGGTCACAAAAACCAAAGCCGGGTCATAGAATCCAAAGCCGGATTACAGAAACACAAGCCAGGTCACAGCAACCAAAGCCAGGTCACAGAACCAAAGCCGGGTCACAAAAACCAAAGCCGGGTCATAGAATCCAAAGCCGGATTACAGAAACACAAGCCAGGTCACAGCAACCAAAGCCAGGTCACAGAACCAAAGCCGGGTCACAAAAACCAAAGCCGGGTCATAGAATCCAAAGCCGGATTACAGAAACACAAGCCAGGTCACAGCAACCAAAGCCAGGTCACAGAACCAAAGCCGGGTCACAAAAACCAAAGCCGGGTCATAGAATCCAAAGCCGGATTACAGAAACACAAGCCAGGTCACAGCAACCAAAGCCAGGTCACAGAACCAAAGCCGGGTCACAAAAACCAAAGCCGGGTCATAGAATCCAAAGCCGGATTACAGAAACACAAGCCAGGTCACAGCAACCAAAGCCAGGTCACAGAACCAAAGCCGGGTCACAAAAACCAAAGCCGGGTCATAGAATCCAAAGCCGGATTACAGAAACACAAGCCAGGTCACAGCAACCAAAGCCAGGTCACAGAACCAAAGCCGGGTCACAAAAACCAAAGCCGGGTCATAGAATCCAAAGCCGGATTACAGAAACACAAGCCAGGTCACAGCAACCAAAGCCAGGTCACAGAAACCAAAGCCGGGTCACAGAACCCAAAGCCGGGTTACAGAAACCAAAGCCGGGTCAACGAACCAAAGCCGGGGCACAGAAACCAAAGCCCGGTCATAGAAACCAAAGCCTGGTCACAGAATCCAAAGCCCGATCATAGAAGCCAGAGCCGGGTCACAGCAACCAAAGCCAGGTCACAGAACCAAAGCGGGGTCACAAAAACCAAAGCCAGGTCACAGAAACTATAACGGGGACATAGAAACCAAAGCCGGGTCACAGAAACCAAAGCCGGGTCACAGAAACCAAAACCGGGTCCAAGAAACCAAAGCCAGGGTTTAGGGTTTAGGGTTTAGGGTTTAGGGTTTAGGGTTTAGGGTTTAGGGTTTAGGGTTTAGGGTTTAGGGTTTAGGGTTTAGGGTTTAGGGTCCAAGAAACCAAAGCCAGGTCACAAAAACAAAAGCAGGGTCATAAAACCAAAGCCGGGTCATATAAACCAAAGCCGGGTCACATAAACCAAAGCCGGGACACAGAAACCACAACCAGGTCACAAAAACCAAAGCCATGTCATAGAAACCAAAGCCAAGTAACAGACCCAAAGCCGAGTCACAAAATCCAGAGCAGGGTCATAGCAAATCAAAGGCAGATCACAGAAATCAAAGCCGGGTCACAGAAACCAAAGCCAGGCCAGAGAAACCAAAGGCATGTCACAAAATCCAAAGCCGGGTCAGTGAAACCACAGCTGGGTCACAGAAACCAAAGCCAAGTCACGGAAACCAAAGACGGGTCACAGAAACCAAAGCCGGTCCACACACACCAAAGCCTGGTCACATAAACCAAAGCCGGGTCACAGAAACCAAAGCCGGGCCACAGATACCCAAGCCTGGTCACAGAAACCAAAGCCGGGTCACACACACAAAGCCGGGACACAGAAACCAAAGCCGGGCCACAGAAACCAAAGCCGGGTCACGGAAACCAAAGCCGGGTCACAAAAACCAAAACCGGGTCACAGAAACCAAAGCCGGGTCACAAATACCAATGCCGGGTAACAGAAACCAAAGCCGGGTCACTGAAACCAAATCCGGGTCGCAGGCACGAAAGCCGGGTCACAAGAACCAAAGCCGGGTCACATAAACCAAAGCCGGTTCACAGAAACAAAAGCTGGGTCACTGAAACCAAAACCAGGTCACATAAACCGAATCCATGTCATAGAAACCAATGCCAGGTTTGAAAAACCAAAGCCGGGTTACAGAAACTAAAGCCTGGCCACAAAAACCAAAGCTGGTTCACAGAAACCAAAGATGGGTCACAGAAACCGAAGCCGGATCAGAGTTTCCAAAGCTGGGTCACGGTAACCAAAGCCTGGTCACAGAAACTAAAGCCGGGTCACAAAAACCAAAGCCAGGTCACAGAAATCAAAGCCGGGTCATTGAAACCAAAGCCAGGTCACAGAAACCAAAGCCGGGTCACAGCCACCAAAGGAGGGTCACATAAACCAAAGCCGGGTCACAGAAACAAAAGCCGAGTCAGAGAAAGCAAATACGGGTCACAAAATGCAAAGCCAGGTCACACAAACCAAAGCCGGGTCACATAAACCAAAGCCAGGTCAGAAAACAAAAACCGGTTCACAGAAACCAAAGTCGGGTAACGGAAACAAAAACCCGGTCACAGAAACCAAACTCCGGTCACAGAAATCAAAGCCGGATCACAAAAACCAAAGCCAAGTCACAGAAACCAGAGCCGGGTCACGGAAACCAAAACCGGGTCATGTAAACCAAAGACGGGTTACAGAAACCAAAGCCGGGTCACAGAAACCAAAGCCGGTCATTGAACCAAAGCCGAAGCACAGAAACCAAAGCCCGGTGATAAAAACCAAAGTGGGGTCACACAAACCAAAGCCGGGTCACAGCATCCAAAGCCGGATCACAGAAACCGAAGCCAGTTTAAAGTAACCAAAGCCAGGTCATAGAACCAAAGCCGGGTCACAGAAACCAAGCCGGGTCACAGAAACCAAAGCCGGGTCACAAAACCAAAGCCGGGTCA
>SZWC01006850.1:65565-76284 GCA_023375785.1 Penium margaritaceum | reverse complement strand
AAACTAAAGCCGGGTCACAAAAACCAAAGCCAAGTCACAGAAATCAAAGCCGGGTCATTGAAACCAAAGCCAGGTCACAGAAACCAAAGCCGGGTCACAGCAACCAAAGGAGGGTCACAGAAACCAAAACCGGGTCACGCAAACAAAAGCCGAGTCACAGAAAGCAAATACGGGTCACAAAATGCAAAGCCAGGTCACACAAACCAATGCCGGGTCACAGAAACCAAAGCCAGGTCAGAAAACAAAAACCGGTTCACAGAAACCAAAGTCGGGTAACGGAAACAAAAACCCGGTCACAGAAACCAAACTCCGGTCACAGAAATCAAAGCCGGGTCACAAAAACCAAAGCCAAGTCACAGAAACCAGAGCCGGGTCACGGAAACCAAAACCGGGTCATGTAAACCAAAGACGGGTCACAGAAACCAAAGCCGGGTCACAGAAACCAAAGCCGGGTCATCGAACCAAAGCCGAAGCACACAAACCAAAGCCCGGTCATAAAAACCAAAGTGGGGTCACACAAACCAAAGCCGGGTCACAGCATCCAAAGCCGGATCACAGAAACCGAAGCCAGTTTAAAGCAACCAAAGCCAGGTCATAGAACCAAAGCCGGGTCACAGAAACCAAGCCGGGTCACAGAAACCAAAGCCGGGTCACAAAACCAAAGCCGGGTCACAAAACCAAAGCCGGGTCAGAGAAAGCAAAGCATTCTCACTGGAACCAAAGCCGGGTGACAGAACCCAAAGCCGGGTCACAGACGCCAATGCTGGGTAACATACACCAAAGCCCGGTCACACAAACCAAAGCCGGGTCACAGAAACCAAAGGCGGGTCACAGAAACCAAAGCCTGTCACAAAAGCCAAAGCTCGATAAAGAAATAAAGCCGCGTCACAGAAACCAAAGCCGGGTCACAAAAACCAAATCCCGGTGACCGAAACCAAAGCCGGATCACAGAAACCAGATTCAAGTGGCGAAAACCAAAGCCATGTCACATAAACCAAAGCCAAGTCATAGAAACCAAAGCCGAGTCACAGAATCCAGAGCTAGGTCACAAGAAACCAGAGCCAGGTCACAGAAACCAAAGCAGGGTCACAAAAACCAAAGCCGGGTGCGATAAACCAAAGCCGGGTCACAGAATGCAATGCCGAGTCACTGAACCCAAAGCCGAGTAACAGAAACCAAAGCCAGGTCACAGAAACTAAATGCCGGGTCTTAGAAACCAAAGCCGGGTCAAAAAAACCAAAGCCAAGTCACAGAAACCAAAGCCGGGTCAAAGTAACCAAAGCTGGGTCACAGAAACCAAAGCCAAACCACATAAACCAAAACCGGGTCAGAGAAACCAAAACCAGGTCAAATAAACCAAACACGGATCATACATACCAAAGCTGGGTCATCAAAACTAAAGCCGGGTCACAGACACCAAAACCGGGTCACAGAAACCAAAGCCGAGTCACAGAAACCAATGCCGGGTCACAAAAACCAATGCCGGGTCACAAAAACCAAAGCCGGGTCATAGAAACCAAAGCCGGGTCACAGAAAGCCAATCACATAAGCCAGAGCCGGGTCATAAAAACAAAAGCCGGGTCATAGAAACCAAAGCCAGGTCACAGAAACCAAAGCTGGGTCACTGAAAGCAAGGCCGGGCCAACAAACCAAAGCCGGAGCACAGAAAGGAGAGCCCGGTCATAAAACCAAAGCCGGGTCACAGAAACCAAAGCCGGGTCACAGAATCCAAAGCCTGATCACATAAACCAGAGCCGGGTCAGAGCAACCAAAGCCAGATCACATAACCAAAGCCGGGTCACAAAAACCAAAGCCAAGTCAGAGAAACCAAAGCGGGGTCATGGAAACCAAGCCGGGTCACAGTAACCAAAGCCGGCACACACAAACAAAAATTAGGTGAAAGAAACCAAAGCCGGATCACAGAAACCAAAGCCAGGTCAGAGAATCCAGAGCCGGGTCATAGAAACCAAAGCCGGGTCACGAAAACCAAAGCCGAGTCACAGAAACCAAAGCCGGGTCAGATAAACCAAAGCTGGGTCATAGAAACCAAAGCTAGGTCATACAAACCGAAGCCGGGTCACAGAAACTAAAGCCCGGTCACTGAAACCAGAGCCGGGTCACAGAACCAAAAGCCGGGTCACAGCAATCAAAGTAGGGTTACAGAAACCAATGTCTTGTCACATAGACCAAAGCTGGGTCACATAAACCAATGCCGGGTCATAGAAACCAAAGCCGGGTCACAGAAACCAAAGCCAGGTCAAACAAATCCACACCGGGTTACAGAAACCAAAGTCGGGTCACAGAAACCAAAACCGGGTCACAGAAACCAAAGCCATGCCATTGAAACCAAAGCCGGGTCACAGAAACCAAAACCGGGTCACAGAAACCAAAGCTCGGTCACAAATAACAAAGCCGGGACACATAAACCAAAGCCGGGTCACACAAACCCAAGCCGGGTCACAGAAACCAAAGCCGGGTCATGGAAACATAGCCGAGTCATTGAAAGCCGTTCACAGAAGCCAAAGCCGGGTCACAAAAACCAAAGCCGGGTCACAGAAACCAAAGCCGGGTCACACAAACCCAAGCCGGGTCACAGAAACCAAAGCCGGGTCATGGAAACATAGCCGAGTCATTGAAAGCCGTTCACAGAAGCCAAAGCCGGGTCACAAAAACCAAAGCCGGGTCACAGAAGCCAAAGCCGGGTCACAAAACCCAAAGCCAGGACAGAGAAACCAAAGCCGGGTCACAAAAACCAAGGATGGGTCACAAAAACGAAACTAGGGTCATAAAAACCAAAGGCCGGTCACAAAAACCAAAGCCGGGTCACTGCAACCAAAGTCGGATTAGAGAAACTAATGCCTGGTCACGGAATCCAAAGCTGGGTCACAGCAACCAATGCCGGGTCACAGAAACCAAAGCCGGGTCACAACAACCAAACCGGATCACAGAAACCAAAGCTATGTCAAAGAAACCAACACCGGGTCACAGAACTCAAAGCCGGGTCACAGAAACCAAAACTGGGTCACAGAAACCAAAGCCATGCCACAAAAACCAAAGCCGGGTCATAGAAACAAAAGCCGGGTCACAGAAACCAAAGCTGGGTTAAAGAAACCAAAGCCAGGTCACAGAAACCAAAGCTGGGTCACACAAACCAAAGCCGGGTCACCGAAACCAAAGCCGGGTCACAGAAACATAGCTGGATCACAGAAAGCTCGGTCACAGAAGCCAAAGCTGGGTCACAGGAACCAAAGCAGGATCACATAAACCAAAGGTGAGTCACAAGAATCAAAAACGGTCCCATAAACCAAAGTCGAGTCACATAAACCAAATCCGGGTCACAGCAACCAACGCCGAGTCACAGAAAGCAAAGCCAGGTCACTGAAACCAACACCGGGTCACATAAACCAAAGCTGGGTCACATAAACCAGAGCCGGGTCACATAAGCCAAAGCCGGGTCACAGAAACGAAAGTTGGGTCACAGAAACCAAAGACGGGTCAGAGACACCAAAGCCAGGTCAAAGAAACCAACGCTCGGTAAACCAAAGCCAGTACACAGAAACCAAAGCTGGACCAAAGAAACCAAAGCCGGATAATAGAAACCTATGTCGGGTCACATCAACCAAAGCCAGGTCACGGAAACCAAGCTGGGTACAGAAACCAAAGCCGGGTCACAAAAACCAAAGCCGGGTCGCAAAAATTGAAGCGGGGTAACAGAAACGAGAACCGGGTCACGGAAACCAAAGCTGGGTCACAGAAACCAACGCCGGGTCACAGAAACGAAAGTCGGGTCACAGAAACCAAAGCCGGATCATAGAAACCAAAGTCGGGTCACAAAACCCAAAGCTGGTTCACATAAACCAAAGTCGGGTCACACAAAGCCGGGTCACACAAGCCAAAGCCGGGTCACACAAACGAAAGCTGGGTCACAAAAACCAAAGCCAGATCACATAAACCAAAGCCAGGTCCCACAAACCAAAGTCGGGTCACATAAAGCAAAGCCGGGTCACAGAAACCAACGCCGGGTCACATAAACCAAAGCCGGGTCATAGAAACCAAAGCCGGGTCACACAAACCAAAGCCGGGTCATAGAAACCAAAGTCGGGTCACATAAACAAAAGCCGGGACATAGAAACCAAATACGGGTCACAGAAACCAAAGCCAGGTCAACCAAACCAAAGCCGGATAAACCAAAGTCGGATCACAAAAACCAAAGCTGGGCCACAGAAACGAAAGCCCGGTCAGAGAAACCAAAGCCGGGTCACAAAGATCAAAGCTGGGTCACAGAAACCAAAGAAGGGTCACATAAACCAAAGCCGGGTCACAGAAACCAGAGCTGGGTCACAGCAACCAAAGCCGGGTGACAAAAACCAAAGCCGAGTCACATAAAACAAAGCCAGGTCACATAAAGCAAAGCCGGGTCACACAAACCAAAGTCGGGTCATACAAACCAAAGCCACGTCAGAGAAACAAAAGTCGGGTCACAGAAAACAAAGCCGGATCACACAAACGAAAGCCGGGTCACAAAAACCAAAGCCACATCACATAAACCAAAGCTGGGTCCCACAAACCTAAGCCGGGTCACATAAACCAAAGCCTGGTCACAGAAACAAACGCCGGGTCTCAGAAACCAAAGCCGGGTCAGAGAAACCAAAGCCGGGTCACACAAACCAAAGCCGGGTCATAGAAACCAAAGCCGGGTCAGAGAAACCAAAGCCGGGTCACACAAACCAAAGCCGGGTCATAGAAACCAAAGTCGAGTCAGAGAAACAAAAACCAGGTCATAGAAACCAAAGACGGGTCACAGAAACCAAAGCCGGGTCACTGCAACCAAAGTCGGATTAGAGAAACTAATGCCTGGTCACAGAATCCAAAGCTGGGTCACAGAAACCAATGCCGGGTCACAGAAACCAAAGCCGGGTCACAAAAACCAAACCGCATCACAGAAACCAAAGCTATGTCAAAGAAACCAACACCGGGTCACATAACTCAAAGCCGGGTCACAGAAACCAAACCTGGGTCACAGAAACCAAAGCCATGCCACAAAAACCAAAGCCGGGTCACAGAAACCAAGGATGGGTCACAAAAACGAAACCAGGGTCATAAAAACCAAAGGCCGGTCACAGAAACCAAAGCCGGGTCACTGCAACCAAAGTTGGATTAGAGAAACTAATGCCTGGTCACAGAATCCAAAGCTGGGTCACAGAAACCAATGCCGGGTCACAGAAACCAAAGCCGGGTCACAAAAACCAAACCGGATCACAGAAACCAAAGCTATGTCAAAGAAACCAACACCGGGTCACAGAACTCAAAGCCGGGTCACAGAAACCAAAACTGGGTCACAGAAACCAAAGCCATGCCACAAAAACCAAAGCCGGGTCACAGAAACAAAAGCCGGGTCACAGAAACCAAAGCTGGGTTACAGAAACCAAAGCCAGGTCACAGAAACCAAAGCTGGGTCACACAAACCAAAGCCGGGTCACCAAAACCAAAGCCGGGTCACATAAACATAGCCGGATCACAGAAATCTCGGTCACAGAAGCCAAAGCTGGGTCACAAGAACCAAAGCAGGATCACATAAACCAAAGGTGAGTCACAAGAATCAAAAACGGTCCCATAAACCAAAGTCGAGTCACATAAACCAAATCCGGGTCACAGCAACCAACGCCGAGTCACAGAAAGCAAAGCCAGGTCACTAAAACCAACACCGGGTCACATAAACCAAAGCTGGGTCACATAAACCAGAGCCGGGTCACATAAGCCAAAGCCGGGTCACAGAAACGAAAGTTGGGTCACAGAAACCAAAGACGGTCAGAGACACCAAAGCCAGGTCAAAGAAACCAACGCTCGGTAAACCAAAGCCGGTACACAGAAACCAAAGCTGGACCAAAGAAACCAAAGCCGGATAACAGAAACCTATGTCGGGTCACATCAACCAAAGCCAGGTCACGGAAACCAAGCTGGGTACAGAAACCAAAGCCGGGTCACAGAAACCAAAGCCGGGTCGCAAAAATTGAAGCGGGGTAACAGAAACGAGAACCGGGTCACGGAAACCAAAGCTGGGTCACAGAAACCAACGCCGGGTCACAGAAACGAAAGTCCGGTCACAGAAACCAAAGCCGGATCAAAGAAACCAAAGTCGGGTCACAAAACCCAAAGCTGGTTCACATAAACCAAAGTCGGGTCACACAAAGCCGGGTCACACAAGCCAAAGCCGGGTCACACAAACGAAAGCTGGGTCACAAAAACCAAAGCCAGATCACAGAAACCAAAGCCAGGTCCCACAAACCAAAGTCGGGTCACATAAACCAAAGCCGGGTCACAAAAACCAACGCCGGGTCACATAAACCAAAGCCGGGTCATAGAAATCAAAGCCGGGTCACACAAACCAAAGCCGGGTCATAGAAACCAAAGTCGGGTCACATAAACAAAAGCTGGGACATAGAAACCAAATACGGGTCACAGAAACCAAAGCCAGGTCAACCAAACCAAAGCCGGATAAACCAAAGTCGGATCACAAAAACCAAAGCTGGGCCACAGAAACGAAAGCCCGGTCAGAGAAACCAAAGCCGGGTCACAAAGATCAAAGCTGGGTCACAGAAACCAAAGAAGGGTCACACAAACCAAAGCCGGGTCACAGAAACCAGAGCTGGGTCACAACAACCAAAGCCGGTGACAAAAACCAAAGCCGAATCACATAAAACAAAGCCAGGTCACATAAGGCAAAGCCGGGTCACACAAACCAAAGTCGGTTCATACAAACCAAAGCCACGTCAGAGAAACAAAAGTCGGGTCACAGAAACCAAAGCCGGATCACACAAACGAAAGCCGGGTCACAAAAACCAAAGCCACATCACATAAACCAAAGCTGGGTCCCACAAACCTAAGCCGGTCACATAAACCAAAGCCTGGTCACAGAAACAAACGCCGGGTCTCAGAAACCAAAGCCGGGTCAGAGAAACCAAAGCCGGGTCACACAAACCAAAGCCGGGTCATAGAAACCAAAGTCGAGTCACATAAACCAAAGCCGGGTCACACAAACCAAAGCCGGGTCATAGAAACCAAAGTCGAGTCAGAGAAACAAAAACCAGGTCATAGAAACCAAAGACGGGTCACAGAAACCAAAGCCAGGTCAACGAAACGAAAGCTGGATAAACCAAAGCCGGATCACAAAAACCAAAGCTGGACCACATAAACAAAAGCCGGGTCAAAGAATCAAAAGATGGGTCACATGAATCAAACCCGGGTCACAGAAACGAAGGCAGGGTCACAGAAACCTAAGCCGGGTCACAGAACCCAAAGCCGAGTCACATAAAACACAGCCCGGTCACATAAAGCAAAGGCGGGTCACACAAACGAAATGCGGGTCACAACAACAAAAGCCACATCAAAGAAACAAAAGCCAGGTCACAGAAACAAAAGCCGGTTCACGGAAACCAAAGCCGAGTCACATAAACCAAAATCAGGTCAGAAAAACCAAAGCCGGGTCACAAAAACCAAAGCCGGGTCACAGAAACCACAGCCGGGTCACATAAACCAAAGCCGGGTCACAGGAACCAAAGTGGGGTCACAGAAATGAAAGCCGGGTCACATAAACCAAAGACAGGTCACAAAAACCAAAGCCTGGTCAAAGAAACCACAGCTGGGTAAACCAAAGCCGGTACGTAGAAACCAAAGCTGGACCAAATAAACCAAAGCTCGATCAGATAAACCAAAGCCAGGTCAAATAAACCAAAGCCGGGTCATAAAAACCAAAGCCGGGTCACATAAACCAAAGCGGGGTCAGAGAAACTAAAGCAGGGTCACAGAAACCAAAGCCGGGTCATAAAAACCAAAGCCGGGTCACAAAACCAAAGCCGGGTCACAAAACCAAGCCCGGTCATAGAACCCAAAGCCTGGTCACATAAACCAAAGCCGGGTCACAGCAACCAAAGTCATGTTGCAAAAACCAATGCCGGGTAACAGAAACCTAAGCTGGGTCGCAGAAACCAATGCTGAGTCACAGAAACCAACACCGAGTCACAACAATCAAAGCCGGGTCAGAAAAACTAAATCTGGGTCAGAGAAACCAAAGCCATGCCACGGAAACCAAAGACAGGACACATAAACCAAAACCGGGTCACGGAAACCAAAGCAGGGTCACAAAAACCAAAGCCGGGTCATAGAAACCAAAGCCGGGTCACACAAACCAAAGCCGGGTCACAGAAACCAAAGCCGGGTCATAGAAACATATCCGGGTCACAGAAAGCCAAGTCACATAACCCAAAGCCGGCTCAAAGAAACCAAACCCGGGTCACAGAAACCAAAGCCGTGTCACAGGAACCAAAAAAGGTCCCATAAACCAAATCCGGGTGACAGAAACCAAAGCCGGGTCACAGCAACCTATGCCGAATCACAGAAAGTACAGCCGTGTCACAGAAACCAAAGCTGAGTCACAAAAACCAAAGCCAAGTCACATAAACCAAAACTGGGTCACAGAAACCAAATCCAGGTCACATAAACCAAAGCGGGGTCACAGAACCCAAGCCGGGTCACAGTAACCAAAGCCGGCTCACAGATAAAAAAGCCAAGTCAAAGAACCCAAAGCAGGGTCACATTAATCAAAGCCGGGTCACAGAAACAAGAGTCGGGTCACAAAAACAAAAGCCGGGTCACAGAAACCAAAGCCGGGTCACAGAAACCAAAGGCGGGGAAAATAGACCAACACCGGGTCACAGAAACCAAAGCCGGGTCACATAAACCAAAACTGGGTCACATAAACCAAAGCCATGCCACAGAAACCAAAGCCGGGACACATAAACCAAAGCCGGGTCACACAAACCAAAGCTGGGTCACAAAAACCAAAGCCGGGTCACATGAACCAAAGCCCGGTCACACAAACCAGAGCCAGGTCACAGAAACCAAAGCCGGGTCACAGAAACATAGCCGGGTCAGAGAAAGCCGGGTCACACAAGCTAAAGCCGGATAACAAAAACCAAAGCCAGGTCAAAGAAACCAAAGCCGGGTCACATGAACCAAAAACCGTTGCATAAACCAAAGCCGGTTAAAAAAAACCAAAGCCGGGTCACAGCAACCAAAGCCGAGTCACAGAAAGAAAAGCTGGGTCACAGAAACCAAAGCTGGGTAACAAAAACGAAAGCCGGGTTACATAAACCAAAGCCGGGTCAGAGAAACCAAAGCAGGGTCACAGAAACAAACGGCGGGTCACATAAACCAAAGACGGGTAAAAGAAACCAAAGCCCGGTCAAATAAACCAAAACTGGGTAAACCAAAGCCGGTATACAGAAACGAAAGCTGGACCGAAGAAACCAAAGCGGGGTCAGATAAACCAATGCCGGGTCACAGAAACCAAAGCCGGGTCACAAAAATCAAAGCCGGGTCACAGAAACCAAAGCGGAGTAAGAGAAACCAAAGCCGGGTTACAGAAACCAAAACCGGGTCACAAAAACCAAAGCTGGGTCATAAAACCAAAACTGGGTCACAGAAACCAAGCTTGGTCACAGAAACCAAAGTCGAGACACAGAAACCAAAGCTGGGTCACAGAAACCAACGCCGGGTCACATAAATAAAAACCGGGTCACATAAACCAAAGCCCGGTCACAAGAACCAAAGTCGGGTCATAGCAACCAAAGGCGGGTCACAGAAACCAAAGGACAGAATGATAAAACAAAGCCGAGTCACATAAAGCAAAGCCGGGTCACACAAACCAAAGTCGGGTCAAAAAAACCAAAGCCACGTCAGAAAAACGAAAGCCGGGTCACAGAAACCAAAGCCGGTTCACTGAAACCAAAGCCGGTTCACAGAAACCAAAGCCTGGTCACATAAACCAAAGTCT
This sequence comes from Penium margaritaceum, assembly GCA_023375785.1. Lineage (NCBI taxonomy): Eukaryota > Viridiplantae > Streptophyta > Zygnematophyceae > Desmidiales > Peniaceae > Penium > Penium margaritaceum. Next base: position 66,452 of record SZWC01006850.1, on the reverse strand, counting down.
GGTCGCAGAAACCAAAGCCGGGTCACATAATCCAAAACCAATGCACAGAAACCAAAGCGAGATCACGGAAACCGAACCCAGGTCAGAAAAACCAAAACTGGATCACAGAAACCAAAGCCGGGTCACAGAAACCAAAGCCGGGTCACAGAAATGAAAGCCAGGTCACAGAAACTACAGACAGGTCACACAAACCAAAGCCGGGTCAAAGAAACCAAAGCTGGGTAAACCAAAGCCAGTACACAGAAACCAAAACTGGACGAAAGAAACCAAAGCTGGGTCAGATGAACCAAAGCCAGGTCACATAAACTAAAGCCGGGTCACAAAAACCAAAGCTGGGTCACATAAACCAAAGCCAAGTCGGAGAAACCAAAGCCGAGTCACGAAAACCAAAGCTGGGTAACAAAAACCAAAACCGGGTCACAAAACCAAAGCAGGGTCACAAAAACCAAGCCGGGTCCCAGAACCAAACACGGGCCACAGAAACCAAAGCCGGGTCACAGAAACCAAAACCCGGGTCATATCAACCAAAGTCGGGTTACAGAAACCAATGCCGGGTCACAGAAACCAAAGCCGGGTCAGAGAAACCAAAGCCGGGTCACAGAAACCAAAGCAGGATGAAAGAACCCAACATCGGGTCACAAAAATCAAAGCCGGGTCACAAAAACCAAAACTGGGTGACAGAAACCAAATCCATGCCACAGAAACCAAAGCCGGGTCACAAAAACTAAAGCCGGGTCACTAGAACCAAAGCTCGGTCACATAAACCAAAGCCGGGTCACATAAAATCAAAGCCAGGTCACACAAACCAAATCCGGGTCATAGAAACCAAACCGGGGTCACAGAAACATAGCTAGATAACACAAAGCCGGGTCAGAGAAGCCAAAGCC
>SZWC01006850.1:29073-42696 GCA_023375785.1 Penium margaritaceum | reverse complement strand
CAACACCGAGTCGCAAAAAGCAAAGCCGGGTCACAGAAACCAAAGGTGGATCACAAAAACCAAAGCCGGGTCACAGAAACCAAAGCCGGGTCAGAGAAACCAAAACCGGGTCACAGAAACGAAAGCCAGGTCACAGAAACCAAAGACGGGTCACAGAAACCAAAGCCGGGTCGAATAAACCAAATATGGGTAAACCAAAGCCGATACACAGAAACCAAAGCTGGACCAAAGAAACCAAATGTGGGTCAGATAAACCAATGCCGGGTCACATAAACCAAAGCCGGGTCAGAAAAACAAAAGCCGGGTCACAAAAACCAAAGCCGAGTCAGAGAAACCAAAGCCAGGTCACAAAAACCAAAGCCGGGTCACAGAACCAAAGCCAAGTCACAAAACCCAATGCCGGATCATAGCAACCAAAGTTGGGTTACAGAAACCAATGCCGGGTCACAGAAGCCGTGTCACATAAAGCAAAACCGGGTCACAGCAACCAAAGTTGGGTCATAGCAACCAAAGCCGGGTCATAGCAACCAAAGCCTGATAAAACAAAGCCGTGTCACATAAAGAAAAACCGGGTCACAGCAACCAAAGTTGGGTTACAGAAACCAATGCCGGGTCACAGAAACCAAAGCTGGGTCACAGAAACCAATGCCGGGTCACAGAAGCCAAAGCCATACCATAGAAACCAAAGCCGGGTCACATAACCCAAACCTGGGTCACAGAAACCAAAGCTTGGTCACAGAGACCAAAGCCGGGTAAAAGAAACCAAAGCCGGGTCACACAAACTAGAGCCGAGTCACAAAAACCAAAGCCAGTTCACAGAAACATAGCTAGGTCACAGAAAACCGGGTCACAGAAGCCAAGGTCAGGTCACAGAAACCAAAGCCGGGTCACATAAACCAAAGCCGGGTCACAAAACCCGAACGGTCCCATAAACCAAACCCGGGTCACATAAACCAAAGGCGGGTCACAGCAACCAACGCCAAGTCACAGAAATCAAAGCCGGGTCACAGAAACCAAAGCTGGGTCACAAAAACTAAACCCGGGTCACCGAAACAAAAGCCGGATCAGTGAAACCAAAGTCGGGTCACAAAAACCAAAGTCGGGTCACTGAAACCAAAGCTGGGTCACAGAAACGAAAGCCGGGTCACACAAAGCCGGGTCACATAAGCTTAAGCCGGGTCACACAAACGAAAGCCAGGTCACAAAAGCCAAAACCGGGTCACATAAACCAATGCCGAGTCCCAGAAACCAAAGCCGGGTCACACAAACCAAAGCCGGGTCTCAGAAACCAACGCTGGGTCACAGAAACCAGAGCCAGGTCACGGAAACCAAATTCGGGTCATAGAAACCAGGGCCCGGTCACAAAAACAAAAGCCGGGTTATACAAACCAAAGACAGATCACAGAAACCAAAGCCGGGTCAAAGAAACGAAAGCTGGATAAACCAAAGCCGGATCACATAAACCAAAGCTAGGTCACAAAAATGAAAGCCGTGTCATAGAAACCAAAGCCGGGTCACTGAAATCAAATCCGGGTCATAGAAACCAAAGCAGTGTCACACAAACCAAGGCCGGGTCACAAAAACCAAAGCCGGGTCACAACAACCAAAGCCTGGTCAGAGAAACCAAAGCGGGGTCACAGAAACCAAAGCCGGGTCACAGCAACCACAGCCGGGTCACATAAACCAAAACCGGGTCACATAAACCAAAACTGGGTCATAGAAATAAAAACCCGATCACAGAAACCAAAGCTGGGTCACACGAACCAAAGCAAGGCCACAGGAACCAAAACCGGGTCACATAAACCAAAGCCGAGTTACAGAAACCAAACCTGGGTCACAGAAAACAAAGCCAGGTCACAGAAACCAAAGCCGGGTCACAAGAACCAAAAACAGTCCCATCAACCAAAGCCTGGTCACAGAAACCAAAGTTCGATCACACACACCAACGCCGAGTCACAGAAAGAAAGACCGGGTCACATAAACCAGAGCCGGTCACATAAACCAAAGCCGGGTCACAGAAACCAAAGCCGGGTCACATAAACCAAAGCCGGGTCACATAAACCAAAGCTAGGTCACAGTGACCAACCCCAAGTCAAAGAAAATCCATGTCACAGAAACCAAGGGCGGTTCACAAAAACAAAAGCGAGGTAACATAAACCAAAGCTGGGTCACAGAAACCAGTTCCAGGTCACAGAAACCAAAGCAGGGTCACAGAAACCAAGCTGGGTCACGGTAACCAAAGCCAGCTCACACAAACAAACGCCAGGTTAAAGAACCCAGAGCCGGGTCACATAAACCAAAGCTAGGTCACATAAACCAGAGCCCGGTCACAAAAACCAAAGCCGAGTCACAAAAACCAAAGCCCGGTCACAGAAACCAAAGCCGGGTTACGGATACCAAAGCGGAGTCACAGCAACCAAAGTTGGGTTACAGAAACCAATGCATGGTCACATAAACCAAAGCCGAGTTACAGAAATCAAAGCCGGGACACAGAAACCAAAACTGGGTCAGAGAAACCAAAGCCTTGCCATAGAAACCAAAGCCAGGTCACAAAAACCAAAGCCGGGTCACATAAACCAAAGCTGGGTCACAGAAACCAAATCCGGGTCACAGAGACCAAAGCCGGGTCACACAAACCAGAGCCGGGTCACAGAAACCAAAGCCATGTCACAGAAACATAGCCGGGTCACAGAAAGCCGGGTCACAGAAGCCAAAGCCAGGTCACAGAAACCAATGCGGGGTCACAGAAACCAAAGCCAGGTCACAGGAAACAAAAAAGATCCCATAAACCAAAGCCGGGTCAGAGAAACCAAAGGCGGCTCACAGCAACCAACGAGAAGTCACAGAAAGCAAAGCCGGGTCACAGAAACCAAAGATGTGTCACAAAAACCAAAGCCGGATCACATAAACCAAATCCGGGTCAGAGAAACCAAAGCCAGTTCACATAAATGAAAGCTGAGTCACAGAAACCAAAGAGGGGTCACAGAAACCAAATCCGGGTAAACCAAAGCCGGTACACAGAAACCAAAGCTGGACCAAATAAACCAAATTTGGGTCAGATAAACCAATGCCAGGTGAGAGAAACCAAAGCCGGGTCACAAAAACCAAAGCCGGGTCACAAAAACCAAAGCCGAGTCAGAGAAACCAATGCCAGGCGACACAAACCAAAGCCGGGTCACAATAACCAAAGCCGGGTCACAAAACCAAAGCCAAGTCACAAAAACCAAAGCCGGGTCATAGCAACCAAAGCCGGGTCACATAAACCAAAGCCGAGTCTGATAAAACGAAGCCGGGTCACAGAAACCAAATCCGGGTCACACAAACCAAAGTCGGGTCACAAAAACCAGAGCCCGGTCACAAAAAGCAAAGCCGGGTCACAGATACCATAGCCGGATCACAGCAACCAAAGTTGGGTTACACAAACCAATGCCGGGTGACAGAAACCAAAGTTGGGTCAAAAAAACCAATGCCGGGTCACAGAAACCAAAGCCATGCCAGAGAAACCAACGCCGGGTCACAGAACCCAAAGCCGGGTCACAAAAACCAATGTTGGGTCACAGAAACCAAAGACGGGTCACAGAAACCAAAGCCAAGTTACACAAACCAGAGCCGGGTCACAAAAACCAAAGCCAGGTCACAGAAAATTAGCCGGGTCACAGAAATCCGGGTCACAGAAGCCAAAGCCGGGTCACATAAACCAAAGCCGGGTCACATAAACCAAAGCCGGGTCACAGGACCAAAAACGATCCCATAAACCAAAGCCAGGTCACAGAAACCAGAGGCTGGTCATAGAAACCAAAGCCGGGTCACAGAAACCAAAGCCATGTCAGAGAAACCAACGCCGGGTCACAGAACCCAAAGCCGGGTCACAAAAACCAAAGTTGGGTCACAGAAACCAAAGACGGGTCACGGAAACCAAAGCCAAGTTACACAAACCAGAGCCGGGTCACAAAAACCAAAGCCAGGTCACAGAAAATTAGCCGGGTCACAGAAATCCGGGTCACAGAAGCCAAAGCCGGGTCACATAAACCAAAGCCGGGTCACATAAACCAAAGCCGGGTCACAGGACCAAAAACGATCCCATAAACCAAAGCCAGGTCACAGAAACCAAAGGAGGGTCACAACAACCAACGCCGAGTCAAATAAAGCAGTCGGGTCACAGAAACCAAAGCTGGGTGACATAAACTAAACCCGGGTCACAGAAACCAAAGCCGGATCAGTGAAACGAAAGTCGGACCACATAAACCAAAGTCGGGTCACAGAAACCAAAGCTGGGTCACAGAAACCAAAGCCAGGTCACACAAAGCTCGGTCACATAAGCCAAAGCCGGGTCACACAAAGGAAAGCCGGGTCACAAAAGCCAAAACCGGGTGACATAAACCAATGCCGGGTCCCAGAAACAAAAGCCGGGTCACACAAACCAAAGCCAGGTCATAGAAATCAACGCCGGGTCACAGAAACCAAAGCCAGGTCACAGAAACCAGAGGCTGGTCATAGAAACCAAAGCCGGGTCACATAAACAAAAGCCGGGTCATAGAAACCAAAGACGGATCACAGAAACCAAAGCCGGGTCGAAGAAATCAAATCAAGGTCACAGAAACCAAAGGAGTGTCACATAAACCAAAGTAGGGTCACGGAAACCTAAGCCGGGTCAGAGCAACCAAAGCCATGTCACAGAAAGCAAAGCGGGATTACAGAAACCAAAGCCGGGTCACAGAAACCAAAGCTGGGTCACATAAACCAAAACCGGGTCACAGAAACCAAAACTGGGTCATAAAAATATAAACTGGGTCACAGAAACCAAAAATGGGTCACACAAACCAAAGCCAGGCCACAGAAACCAAAGCCGGGTCACATAAACCAAAGCTGGGTCACATAAACCAACGCTGGGTCATGGAAACCAAAGCCGGGTCACTGAAACCAAAGCCGGGTCACAGGAACCAAAAACGGTCCCATAGACCAAAGCCGGGTCACATAAACCAAAGCCGGGTCACAGAAACCAAAGCCGGGTCACAGAAACCAAAGCCGGGTCACAGAAACCAAAGCCGGGTCACAGAAACCAAAGCCGGGTCACAGAAACCAAAGCCGGGTCACAGAAACCAAAGCCGGGTCACAGAAACCAAAGCCGGGTCACAGAAACCAAAGCCGGGTCACAGAAACCAAAGCCGGGTCACAGAAACCAAAGCCGGGTCACAGAAACCAAAGCCGGGTCACAGAAACCAAAGCCGGGTCACAGAAACCAAAGCCGGGTCACAGAAACCAAAGCCGGGTCACAGAAACCAAAGCCGGGTCACAGAAACCAAAGCCGGGTCACAGAAACCAAAGCCGGGTCACAGAAACCAAAGCCGGGTCACAGAAACCAAAGCCGGGTCACAGAAACCAAAGCCGGGTCACAGAAACCAAAGCCGGGTCACAGAAACCAAAGCCGGGTCACAGAAACCAAAGCCGGGTCACAGAAACCAAAGCCGGGTCACAGAAACCAAAGCCGGGTCACAGAAACCAAAGCCGGGTCACAGAAACCAAAGCCGGGTCACAGAAACCAAAGCCGGGTCACAGAAACCAAAGCCGGGTCACAGAAACCAAAGCCGGGTCACAGAAACCAAAGCCGGGTCACAGAAACCAAAGCCGGGTCACAGAAACCAAAGCCGGGTCACAGAAACCAAAGCCGGGTCACAGAAACCAAAGCCGGGTCACAGAAACCAAAGCCGGGTCACAGAAACCAAAGCCGGGTCACAGAAACCAAAGCCGGGTCACAGAAACCAAAGCCGGGCCACATAAACCAAAGCCGGGTGAGAGAAACCAAAGCCGGGTCACACAAACCAAAGCCGGGTCACATAAATGAAAGCCGGGTCACAGAAACCAAAGACAGGTGACAAAAACCAAAGCCGGGTCAAAGAAACCAAAGCTGGGTAAATGAAAGCCGGTACACAGAAACCAAAGCTGGACCAAAGAAACCAAAGTTGGGCCAGATAAACCAAAGCCGGGTCACATAAACCAAAGCTGGGTCACAAAAACCAAAGCCGGGTCACATAAACCAAGGCCGGGTTGGAGAAACCAAAGCCGAGTCACAAAACCAAAGCTGGGAAACAAAAACCAAAGCTGGATCACAAGACCAAAGCTAGGTCGCAGAAACCAAGCCAGGTCACAAAAATCAAAGCCGGGTCACATAAACCAAAAGCTGGGTCACAGCAACCAACGCTGGGTTACAGAAACCAATACCGGGTCACAGAAACAAAAGATGGATCACACAAAGCAATGCCGGGTCACAAAAACCAAAGCCGCTTCACACAAACCGAAGCTATGTCATGGAAACCAAAGCTGGGTCAAAGAAACCAACTCCGGGTCACAGAAATCAAAGCCGGGTCACAGAAACCAAACTGGGTCAAAGAAACCAAAGCCATGCCACACAAACCAAAACCGGGTCACAGAAACCAAAGCCGGGTCACAGAAACCAAAGCTGGGTCACATAAAGCAATGTCGGGTCACATAAATCAAAGCCGGGTCACACAAACCAAAGGTGGGTCACAGACACCAAAGCTGGGTCACAGAAACATAGCCGGGTCACAGAAAACCGGGTCATACAACCCGAAGCCGGGTCACAGAAACCAAAGCCGGGTCACAGAAACCAAAGCCGGGTCACATGAACCAAAAATGGTCCCATAAACCAAAGCCGGGTCACAGAAACCAAAGTTGGGTCACAGCAACCAACGCCGAGTCACAGAACGGAAAGCCGGGTCACAGAAACCAAAGCTAGGTCACTGAAACCAAAGTCGGGTCACAGAATCCAAAGCCGGGTCAAAGGAACCATAGCTAGGTCACATAAACCAAAGCCGGGTCACAGAAACCAAAGACCGGACACAAAAACCAAAGCTGGGTCAAATAAACCGAAGATGGGTAGACCAAATCCGGTACACAGATACCAAAGCTGGACCAAAGAACCCAAATCTGGGTCAGATAAACCAATACCGGGTCACGGAAACCAAAGCTGGGTCACAAAAACCAATGCCGGTTCACAAAAACCAAAGCCGAGTCAGAGAAACCAAAGCCGAGTCACATAAGCCAAAGCCGGGTCACAAAAACCAAAGCGGGGACAAAAAACAAAAGCCAAGTCACAGAAACCAAAGCCGGGTCATAGAAACGAAAACCAGGTCACAGAAACCAAAGCCGAGTCTGATAAAACTAAGCCGGTTTTACATAAAGCAAAACCGGGTCACACAAACCAAAGTCGGGTCACAAAAACCAAAGCCACGTCAGAGAAACCAAAGCCGGGTCACAGCAACCAAAGCCGGTTCACAGAAACCAAAGCCAATGCATAGAAACCAAAGCCGGGTCACACAAACTAAAGCCGGGTGACATAACCCAAAGCCGGGTCACAGAAACCAAAGCCGGGTCACACAAACTAAAGCCGGGTCACATAAATGAAAGCTGGGTCACAAAAACCAAAGACAGGTCACAAACCCCAAAGCCGGGTCAAAGAAACCAAAGCTGGGTAAACCAAAGCCAGTACAAAGAAACCAAAGCTGCACCAAATAAACCAAAGCTAGGCCGGATAAACCAAAGCCGGGTCTCATAAACCAAAGCCGGGTCACAAAAACCAAAGCCGGGTCGCATAAACCAAAGCCGGGTTGGAGAAATTAAAGCCGAGTCACAAAACCAAAGCCAGGTAACAAAAACCAAAGCCGGATCACAAAACCAAAGCTAGGTCACAGAAACCAAGCCAGGTCACAAAAACCAAAGCCGGGTCACAAAAACCAAAAGCCGGGTCACAGCAACCAAACTCGGGTTACAGAAACCAATACCGAGTCACAGAAACAAAAGCTGGGTCACAAAAACCAATACCGGGTCACAGAAACCAAAGCCCCGTCACTGGAACCGAAGCCAGGTCACAGAAACCAAGGTTGAGTCCAAGAAACAAACTCTAGTTCACAAAAATCAAAACCGGGTCACAGAAACCAAAACTGGATCACAGAAACCAAAGCCATGCCACACAAACCAAAACCGGGTCACAGAAACTAAAGCCGGGTCACAGAAACCAAAGCTGGGTCACAGAAACCAATGTCGGATCACATAAATCAAAGCTGGGTCACACAAACCAAAGATGGGTCACAAACTAAAATTGGGTCACATAAACATAGCCGGGTCACAGAAAGCCGGGTCATAGAAGCCAAAGCCGAGTCACAAAAACCAAAGCCGGGTCACAGGAACCAAGAATGGTCCCATAAACCAAAGCCGGGTCACAGAAACCAAAGCCGGGTCACAAAAACCAAAGCCGGGTCACAGGAACCAAGAATGGTCCCATAAACCAAAGCCGGGTCACAGAAACCAAAGCCGGGTCACAGCAACCAACGTCGAGTCTCAAAAAGCAAAGCCGGGTCTCAAAAGCCAAAGCTGGTTCACGGAAACCAAAGCCGGATCATAGAAAGCAAAGCCGGATCATAGAAACCAAAGCCGGGTCACATTAACAAAAGCCGGGACACAGAAACCAAAGACGCATCACAGAAACCAAAACCGGGTCAAATAAACCAAAGTTGGGTAAACCAAAGCCGGTACACAGAAACCAAAGCTGGACTAAAGGAACCAAAGCTGGGTCAGATTAATCAATGCCGGGTCACAGAAACCAAAGCCGGGTAAAAAAAACCATAGCTGGGTCACAGAAACCAAAGCAGAATTAGAGAAACCAAAGCCGGATCACAGAAACCAAAGCCGGGTCACAAAACCAAAGCTGGGTCACAAAAACCAAGCCGGGTCACAGAAACCAAAGTCGGGACACAGAAACCAAAGCCAGGTCACAAAAACCAAAGCCGGGTCACATATACAAAAGCCGAGTCACAAAAACCAAAGCCGGCTCACAGAAACCAAAACGGGTCACAGCAACCAAAACCGGGTCACAGAAACCAAAGTCGAGTCACATAAAACAAAGCCGGGTCACATAAAGCAAAGCCAGGTCACACAAACTAAAGTCGGGTCACAAAAACCAAAGCCACGTCACAGAAACCAAAGCCCGGTCACAGAAACCAAAGCCGGGTCACAGAAACCAAAGTCGGGACACAGAAACCAAAGCCAGGTCACAAAAACCAAAGCCGGGTCACATATACAAAAGCCGAGTCACAAAAACCAAAGCCGGCTCACAGAAACCAAAACGGGTCACAGCAACCAAAACCGGGTCACAGAAACCAAAGTCGAGTCACATAAAACAAAGCCGGGTCACATAAAGCAAAGCCAGGTCACACAAACTAAAGTCGGGTCACAAAAACCAAAGCCACGTCACAGAAACCAAAGCCCGGTCACAGAAACCAAAGCCGGGTCACAGAAACTAAAGCCGGGTCACAGAAACCAAAGCCGGGTTACAACAACCAAAGCCGGGTCACAGAAACATAACCGGGTTCTAGAAAGCTGGGCAAAGAAGCCAAAGCCGGGTCACACAAACCAAAGCGGGGTCACAGAAACCTAAGCCGGATCACAGGAACCAAAAACGGTCCCATAAACCAAAACTGGGTCACACAAACCAAAGTCGGATCACAGCAACCGACGCCGAGTCTCGGAAAGCAAAGCCGGGTCACAGAAACCAAAGCCGGGTCACACAAACCAAAGCCAGGACACAGAAACCAAAGCCGGGTCACACAAACCAAAGCCAGGTCACAGAAACCAAAGCGCGATCACAGAACCCAACCGGGACACAGTAACCAAAGCTGGCTCACAAAAACAAAAGCCAAATCAAAGAACCCAAAGCCGGATCACAAAAACCAAATCCGGGCACAAAAATTGGAGCTGGGTCACTGAAACCAGAGCCGGGTCACAGAAAACAAAGCCCGGTCACAGAAACCAAAGCCGGGTCACAGCAACCAAAGCCGGGTCACAGCAACCAAAGTCAGGTTACGAAACCAAATCCGGTCACAGAAACCAAAGCAGGGTCACAGAAACCAATGCCGGACCAGAGAAACCAAACCTGGGTCACAGAAACCAAAGCCTGGTTATAGAAACCAAAGCCGGGTCAAAGAAACCAACACCGGGTCACAAAAATCAAAGCGGGGTCACAGAAACCAAAACTGTGTCACAGAAACCAAAGCCATGCCACAGAAACCAAAGCCAGGTCACAGAAACCAAAGCCGGGTCAGAAAAACCAAAGCTGGGTCACGGAAACCAAAACCGGGTCACTGAAATCAAAGCCAGGTCACACAAAGCAGAGCCGGGTCACATAAACCAAAGCCAGGTCACAAAAACATAGCCGGGTCACGAAAAGCCGGGTCACAGAAGCCAAAGACGGGTCTCAAAAACCAAAGCCGGGTCACAGAAACCAAAGCCATGTCACAAGAAACAAAAACGGTCCCATAAACCAAAGCCGGGTCACATAAACCAAAGCCGGGTCACAGCAACCAACGCTGAGTCACAGAAAGCAAAGCCGGGTCACAGAAACCAAAGCCGAGTCACAGAACCCAAAGCCAGGTCACGGAAACAAAAGCCGGGTCACAGAAACCAAAGACGGGTCATATAAACAAAAGCCGGGTCACAGAAACCAAAGACAGGTCATAGAAACCAAAGCCGGGTCAAATAAACCAAAGCTTGGTAAACCAAAGCCGGTACACAGAAACCAAAGCTGGACCAAAGAAACAAAAGTTGTGTCAGATAAATCAATAACGGTCACATAAACCAAAGCCGGGTCACAAAAACCAAAGCCGGGTCACAGAAACCAAAGCAGAGTCAGAGAAACAAAAGCCGGGCCACAGAAACCAAAGCCAGGTCACAAAAACCAAAGCCGGGTCACATACACCAAAGCCGGGTCACATACACCAAAGCCGGGTCACATACACCAAAGCCGGGTCACATACACCAAAGCCGGGTCACATACACCAAAGCCGGGTCACAAAGCCAAAGCCAGGACATGAATAAAAGCCAGGTCACCGAAACCAAAGCCGGGTCACAGAAACCAAAGTCGGGTCACACAAACCAAATCCCGGTCACATAAATGAGAACCGGGTCACAAAAACCTAAGCTGGTCACAGCAACTAAAGCCGGATAAAAAAACCAAAGTTGGGTCACATAAACCAGAGTCGGGTCAAAGAAACCAGAGCCGGGTCAAACAAACCAAAGCTGGGTAAACCAAAGCCGGTACACACAAACCAAAGCTAGACCAAAGAAACCAAAGCTCGGTCAGATAAGCCAATGCCGGGTCACAAAAACCAAAGCCGGGTCACGAAAACCAAAGCCGGGTCTCAGAAACCAAAGCAAAGTCAGAGAAACCAAAGCCGGGTCACAAAAACCAAAACCGGTCACAAAAACCAAAGCCGGGTCACAAAACCAAAGCCGGGTTACAGAAACCAAGCCGGGTCACAGAAACCAAAGTCGGGACACAGAAACCAAAGCTGGGTCACGAAAACCAAAGCCAAGATACAGGAATAAAAGCCGGGTCACACAAACCAAACCGGATCACAGAAACCAAAGCCGAGTCACAGCAACCAAAGTCGGGTCACAGAACCAAAGCCGAGTCACGTAAAAGAAAGCCCGGTCACATAAACCAAAGCCGGGTCACACAAACCAAAGTCGGGTCACAAAAACCAAAGCCACGTCACAGAAACGAAAGCCGGGTCACATAATTCAAAGCCGGTTCACAGAAACCAAAGCCGAGTCACATAAACCAAAGTCGAGCCACAGAAACCAAGGCCGGGTCACAAATACCAAAGCCGGTTCACAGAAACCAAAGCCGGGTCACAAAAACCAAAGCTGGGTCACAGAAACCAAAGCCGGGTCACACAAACCAAAGCCGGGTCACAAATACCAGAGCCGTGTCACAGAAACGAAAACAGGGTCACAGAAACCAAAGACAGGTCAAAGAAACCAAAGCTAGGTAAACCAAAGCCGGTACACAGAAACCAAATCTGGACCAAAGAAACCAAAGCTGGGCCAGATAAACCAAAGCCGGGTCACATAAACCAAAGCCGGGTTACAAAGACCAAAGCCGGGTCACAGTAGCCAAAGCCGGTTCAGATAAACCAAAGCCGGGTCACAGAATCGAAAGCCGGGTCACAAAAACCAAAGCCGGGTCACAAAGCCAAAGTCGGGTCACAGAAATCAAGCCGGGTCACAGAAACCAAAGCCGGGTCACAAAGCCAAAGTCGGGTCACAGAAATCAAGCCGGGTCACAGAAACCAAAGCCGGGTCACATACACCAAAGCCGGGTCACAGAAACCAAAGCCGGGTCACAACAACCAAGGTCGGGTTACAGAAACCAATGCCGGGTCACAGAAACCAAAGATGGGTCACAGAAAGCAATGGCGGGTCACATAAACCAAGGCTGGGTCACTGAAACCAAAGCCGGGTCACAGAAACCAAAGCCAGGTCAAAGAAACCAACACCGGGTCACATAAAATCAAAGCCGGGTCACTGAAACCAAAACTGTGTCACATAAACCAAAGCCATACCATAGAATGCAAAGCCGGGTGAAAAACCCAAAGCCGGGTCACGGAAACCAAAGCTAGGTCACAGAAACCAAAGCCGGGTCACAGAAATCAAAACGGGTCACAAAAACCTGAGCCGGGTCACAAAAACCAAAGCCGGGTCACAGAAAAATAGCGGGGCACAGAAAGCCGGATCACAGAACCAAAGCCTGGTCACTGAAACCAAAGCCAGGTCACAGAAACCAAAGCCGGGTCATAGGAACCAAAAACAGTCCCATAAACCAAAACTGGGTCACAGAAACCAAAGCCGGGTCACAGCAACCAACGCCGAGTCACGGAAAGCAAAGCCGGGTCACATAAGCCAAAGCCGGGTCAAAGAAACCAAAGCTGGGTCACGGAAACCAAAGGCAGGTCACAGAAACCAAAGCGCGGTCACAAAAACCAAGCCGGGTCAGAGTAACCAAAGCCGGCTCACAGAAACAAAAGCCAGGTCAAAGAAACCAAAGCTGGATCACAGAAACCAGAGCCGGGCACAGAAACCAGAGCCGGGTCACATAAACCAAAGCCGGGTCACAGAAACCAAAGCCCGGTCACAGAAACCAAAGCCGGGTCACAGAAACCAAAGCCGTGTCACAGCAACCAAAGTCGGGTTACAGAAACCAATGCCGGGTCACAGAAACCAAAGCCGGGTCACACAAACCAAAGCCGGGTCACAGAAACCAAAGCCGGGTCACAGGAAACCAAAGCCGGGTCACAGAAACCAAAGCCGGGTCACAGCAACCAAAGTCAGGTTACAGAGACCAATGCCGCGTCACAGAAACGAAAGTTGCGTCACATAAACCAATACCGGGTCACAGAAACCAAAGCCGGCTCACAGAAACCAAAGCCGGGTCACAAAAGCCAAAGCCGGGTCACAGAAATCAACACTGGGTCACATAAATCAAAGCCGGGTTACAGAAACAAAAGCTGGGTCACAGAAACCAAAGCCAGGCCACAGAAACCAAAGCCGGGTCACAGAAACCAAAGCTGGGTCACACAAACCAAAACTGGGTCACAGAAACCAAAGCCGGGTCATAATAACCAAGGCCGGATCACACCAACCAAAGCCGGGTCACAGAAACCAAAGCCGGGTCACAAAAACCATAGCTGGGTCACAGAAAGCCGGGTCAGAGAAGCCAAAGCCGGGGCACAGAAACCAAAGCCGGGTCACAGAAACCAAAGCCGGGTCACA
>SZWC01006850.1:0-11033 GCA_023375785.1 Penium margaritaceum | reverse complement strand
TACGTCCTAGTTGCGCCTTAGTTGCGCCCTAGTTGCGCCCTAGTAGCGCCCTAGTTGCGCCATAGTTGCGACCTAGTTGCGCCCTAGTTGCCCTAGTTGCGCCCTAGTTGCGCCCTAGTTGTGCCCTAGTTGCGCCCTAGTTGCGCCCTCGTTGCCCCCAATTGCACCCTAATTGCGCCCTAGTTGCGCCCTAGTTGTACCCTAGTTGCACCCTAGTTGGGCCCAAGTCGCGCCCTAGTCGCGCCCTAGTCGCGCCCTAGTTGTGCCCTAGTTGCGCACTAGTTGCACCCTAGTTGCGCCCTAGTTGCGCCATAATTGTGCCCTAGGTGCACACTAGTTGCGGCCAGTTGCGTCCTAATTGCGCCCTAGTTGTGCCCTAGTTGTGCCCTAGTTGCGCCCTAGTTGCGCCCAAGTCGCGCCCAAGTCACGCCCTAGTCGCGCCCTAGTTGCGCCCTGGTTGCGCACTAGTTGCAACCTAGTTGCACCCTAGTTGCGCCCTAGTTGCACCCTAGATGTGCCCTAGTTGCGTCCTAGTTGCGCCCTATTTGCGCCCTAGTTGCCCCTTAGTTGCGCCCTCGTTGCACCCAGGCGCCCTAGTTGCGCCATAGTTGCGCCCTACTTGCACCTTAGTTGCACCCTAGTTACGCACAAGTTGCGTCCTAGTTGCGTCCTCGTTGCGCCCTAGTTGCATCCTAGTTGCACCCTACTTGTGCCCTAGTTGCGCCCTAGTTGCGCCCTACTTGCGCCCTACTCTCGCCCTAGTTGCGCCTCAGTTGGGCACTAGCTACACCCTAGTTGTACCATAGTTGCGCCCTAGCTGCGTCCTACTTGTGCCCTACTTGCGCCCTAGTTGCGCCTTAGTTGCGCCTTAGTTGGGCCTTGGTTACGCCTTAGTTGCGCCCTAGTTGCGCCCAAGTTGCACCCTAGTTGAGCCCTAGTTGCACCCTAGTTGCGCCCTAGTTGCGCCCTAGTTGCGCCCTAGTTGGACCCTATTTGCGCACTAGCTGCGCCCTAGTTGTGCCCTTGTTGCGCCCTTGTTGCGCCCTCGTTGCGTCCTTGTAGCGGCCTCGTTGTGTCCCCGTTGCGCTCAAGTTGTGCCCTAGTTGCGCCCTTGTTACACCCTAGTTGTGCCCAACTTGTGTCGTAGTTGCGCCCTACTTGCGCCCTACTTGCGCCCTACTTGCACCCTAGTTGCACCCTTGTTGCGCCCTTGTTGCGCCCAAGTTGCGCCCTAGTTACGCACTAGTTGCGCCCTAGTTGCGTCCTTGTTGAGCTCTAGTTGCACCCTAGTCGCGCTCTAGTTGCGCCCTAGTTGCGCCCTAGTTACACCCTAGTTGCGCCCTAGTTGTACCCTCGTTGCGCCCTAGTTGCGCCCTAGTTGCGCCCTACTTGTGCCCTTGTTGGGCCTTAGTTGTGTCCTAGTTGCGCCCTACTTGCGCCCTAATTGCATCCTAGTTGCCCCCTACTTGCACCCTAGTTGCATCTTAGTTGTGCCCTAGTAGCACCCTTGTTGCGCCCTTCATTGCACCCTACTTACACCTTACTGGCCCCCTACTTGCACCCTAGTTGCGCCTCAGTTGGGCACTAGCAACGCCCTCATTGTGCCCTGGTTGCGCCCTAGTTGCCTCTTACTTGCGCCCTACTTGCGCCCTAGTTGCGCCCTAGTTGCGCCCTACTTGTGCCCTAGTTGCGCCCTAGTTGCGCCCTACTTGTGCCCTAGTTGCGCCCTAGTTGCGCCCTACTTGTGCCCTAGTTGCGCCCTAGTTGCGCCCTACTTGTGCCCTAGTTGCGCCCTAGTTGCGCCCTACTTGTGCCCTAGTTGCGCCCTAGTTGCGCCCTACTTGTGCCCTAGTTGCGCCCTAGTTGCGCCCTACTTGTGCCCTAGTTGCGCCCTAGTTGCGCCCTACTTGTGCCCTAGTTGCGCCCTAGTTGCGCCCTACTTGTGCCCTAGTTGCGCCCTAGTTGCGCCCTACTTGTGCCCTAGTTGCGCCCTAGTTGCGCCCTACTTGTGCCCTAGTTGCGCCCTAGTTGCGCCCTACTTGTGCCCTAGTTGCGCCCTAGTTGCGCCCTACTTGTGCCCTAGTTGCGCCCTAGTTGCGCCCTACTTGTGCCCTAGTTGCGCCCTAGTTGCGCCCTACTTGTGCCCTAGTTGCGCCCTAGTTGCGCCCAAGTCGTGCCCTTGTGGCGCCCTAGTCGCGCCCTAGTTGCGCCCTAGTTGCGCACTGGCTGTACCCGAGTTACGCCCACGGCTGGGATCCAGACTGGGATCGGGACTGGGATCGGGAGTGGGATCGGGGCTCGGATCAGGACTGGGATCGGGACTGGGATCGGGGCAGGGATCGAGACTGGGATTGGGATTATGATCGAGGCTGGGATCGGGGCTGGGATCTGGACTGGGTTCGGGACAGGGATCGGGACTAGGATCGGGACTAGGATCAGGACTGGGATCAAGAATGGGATCGGGACTAGGATCAGGACTGGGATCGGGACCGGAATCGGGACTGGGATCAGGACTGGGATCAGGACTGGGATCAATACTGGGATCAGGACTGTGATCGGGACTGGGTCGGGACTGGGATCGAGACTGGGATCGGGACTCGGATAATGATGGGGATCCAGATTGGGATCGGGACCAGGATCGGGATTGAGATCGGACACGGGATTGGTACAGTGATCGAGACTGGGACCGAGACGGGGACCGGGACTGGAACCAAGACTGGGACCGGTACTGGGATCAGGACTGGGATCGGGACTAGGATCAAGTTTCGGATCGCGACTGGGATCAGGACTATGATCGGGACTGGGATCGGGGCTGGGATCGAGACTAAGACTGTGACTGGGACTGGGACTGGGATAAGGACTCGGACTGGGACTGGGATGGGGGCTGCAACTAGGACAGGGACTGCGACGGGGACTGCGACTAGGAATGGGACTGGGACTAGGACAGGAACTGGGACTGGAACTGAGACTGGGACTGGGACTGGCATTGGGACCGGGACTTGGATCAGGACTGGGATCGGGACTCGGATCGGGACTGGGATCGGGACTGGGATCAGGACTGGGATCAGGACGAGAATCGGGACTGGGATCAGGACTGGGATTGGGACTGGGATCGGGGTTGGGACCGGGACTAGGATCGGGACTGGGATCAAGACTCGGATCGGGACTAGGATCGGGACTAGGATCGGGACTAGGATCGGGGCTTGGATCGGGACTGGGATTGGGACTGAAACTGGGACTAGGATTGGGACTAGGACTGGGATGGGGGCTGCGACTGGGAGTGGGACTGCAACTGGGAGTACGACTGCGACTGGGAATCGGACTTGGACTGGAACTGGGACTGGGACTGTGACAGGGACTATGACTAGGAGTGGGACTGGGACTGGAGCCTGGACTGGGACCAGGACTGGGACCGGGACTGGGATCGGGACTTGGATCGGGACAGGGATCGGGACTGAGACCGGGACTGGGATCGGGACTTGGATCGAGACTGGGATCGGGATTGGGATCAGGAGTGGGACCAAGACTGGGATCGGGACTGGAATCGGGACTGGGATCAGGACTTGGATTGGGACTGGCATCGGGACTAGGATCGTGACTAAGATCAGGACTAGGATCGGGACTGGGACCGGAACTGGGATCGGGACTGGGATCGGGACT
Organism: Penium margaritaceum; assembly: GCA_023375785.1. Lineage (NCBI taxonomy): Eukaryota > Viridiplantae > Streptophyta > Zygnematophyceae > Desmidiales > Peniaceae > Penium > Penium margaritaceum. The sequence continues at coordinate 7,373 of SZWC01006850.1, read as the reverse complement.
TGGATCAGGACTGGGATCGGGACTGGGATCGGGACTGGGATCGGGACTGGGATCGGGACGGGGATCGGGACTGGGATCGGGACTGGGATCAGGACTGGGATCGGGACAGGTATCGGGACTGGGATCGGGACCGGGATCGGGACTGGGATCGGGACTGGGATTGGGACTGGGATCAGGACTGGGATCGGGACTGGGATCAGGACGGGGATGGAGACTTGGATCTGGACTGGGATCGGAACTGGGATTGGGACTAGGATCTGGACTCGGATCTGGACTGAGAGCCGGACTGGGATTAGGACGGGGATCGGGACCGGGATCGGGATTGGGATCGTGACTAGGATCGGGGCTGGGATAGAGACTGGGATGGGGACTGGGATCGGGGCTAGTCGGGGCTGGGATCCGGGCTGGGATCGGTATTGTGATTGGGACTGGGATCGGGAATGGGATCGGGACTTGGTTTGGGATAGGATCGAGACTTGGATCGGGAGTGGGATCGGGACTAGGATCTGGACTGGGATTGGGACTGGGATCCGGGCTGGGATCGGGACTTGGATCGGGACTGGGATCCGGACTGGGATCGGGACTGGGATCCGGACTGTGATCGGGACTGGGATCGGGACTGGGATCAAGACTAGGATCGGGACTCGGGTCGGGGCTGGGATCGGGACTGGGTTCAGGACTGGGATCGGGACTAGCATCGAGACTGGGACCGGGACAAGGATCGGGACTGGGATCGGGACTGGGATCAGACATGGGATCGGGACAAGGATCGAGAGTGGGACCGGACTGGGACCGGGACTGGGACCGGGACTTGGATCAAGACTGGGATCGGGACTAGGATCAAGACTGGGATCGGGACTAGGATCGGGACTTGGATCCGGACAGGGATCGGGGCTGGGATCGGGACTGGGACTAGGACTGGGACTGGGACAGGGACTGGGACTAGGACTGGGACTGGGATGGGGGCTTTGACTGGGACTGGGATTGCGACTGGGACTGGGACTGGAACTGGGACTGGGACAGGGACTGGGACTGGGACTGGGACTTGGACTGGGACTGGGACCAGGACTGGATTTGGGACAGGGATCGAGACTCGGATCGGGACTGGGATCGGGAATTGGATCGTGACTGGGATCGGGACTGGGATCGGGATTGGGATTGGTACCAGGATCGGGACTGGGATCGAGACTGGGATTGGGACTGGGATCGGGACTGGGATCAGGGGTGAGATCGGGACTGGAATCAGGACTTCGATTGGGACTGGGATCGGGACTGGGATAGAGAGTGGTATTGGGGTTAGGATCGGGGCTGGGATCAGGACTAGGATTGGGGCTGAGATCAGGGCTGGGATCGGGGCTGGGATCAATACTGGGATGGGGACTGGGATCGGGACTGGGATCGGGACTAGATCGGGACAGGGATCGAAACTGGGATCGGGACTCCGATCGGGACTGGGATCGGGACTAGGATCAGGACAGGGATCGGGACTGGGATCAGGACTGGGATTGGGACTAGGATGGCGACTAGGATCGGGACTTGGATCAGGACTGGGATCGGGACTAGATCGGGACAGGGATCGAAACTGGGATCGGGACTCCGATCGGGACTGGGATCGGGACTGGGATCGGGGCTGGGATCGGGGCTGGGATCGGGGCTGGGACCGGGGCTGGGATTGGGGCAGGGATCGGGGTTGGGATGGGGGCTGAGATTGGGACTGGGATCGGAACTTGGATCGGGACTAAGATCGGGACTGGGATTGGGACTATGATGGCGACTAGGATCGGGACTTGGATCAGGACTGAGATCGGGACTGGGATGGGGACTAGGATCGACACTACGATTAGGACTGAATCGAGACTGGGATCGGGACTCGGGTCGGAACTGGGATCAATACTGTGATCGGGACTGGGATCGGGACTGTGATCAGGAGTGGGATCGGGACTGGGATCAGGACTGGGATTGGGACTGGGATCGGGACAGGGATCGGGACTGGGATCGGGGATGTGATTGGGAGTGGGATCGGGACAGGCCCAAGTCTGGCATCTCCGGCACAACTCTGGAACATCACTAGCATGTGGAAAAATTCTAGCACAACTCTGACTCAACTATAACACAACTATAGCCCAGCCATGGCACAATTCTGCCACAACCCTGGCGCAACAGGGGCACAACTCGGGCACAACTCGGGCACAATTATGGCTCAACCTAAGCATAGCGACGGCACTACTCTGGCAATTTTCTGGCATAACCCGGTTGCTTTCTGTGACCCGTCTTTGGTTTATGTGACACGCCTTTGGTTTATGTGACCCGGTTTTAGTTTCTGTCACCCGGCTTTGGTTTTTGTGGCCTAGCTTTGGTGGGTGTGACCCGGCTTTGGTTCCTGTGACCAACTTTTGGTTTTTAATACCGGTCTTTGGTTTATGTGACCCGGCTTTGGTTTCTGTGACCCAGCTTTGGTTTTTGTAAGCTGGCTTTGGTTTCTCTGACCCGGCGTAGGTTTCTACCACCCAGCTTTGGTTTTTGTGACCCGTCTTTGGTTTATGTGACCCGGCGTCAGTTTCTGTGACCCGGCTTGGTTTTTGTGACCGGGCTTTGTTTTTTATGACCCAGCTTTGGTTTCTGTGAGCCGGCTTTGGTTCCAGTGACGCGGCTTTGGTTTCTGTGACCCAGCTTTGGTTTCTGTGACCCTGGTTTGGTTTTGTTACCCGGCTTTTCTGTCTGTGACCTGGCTTTGGTTTTTGTGACCCGGATGTGTTTTCTGTGACCCGGCCTTGGTTTGTGTGACCCAACATTTGTTTTTGTGACCCGGCTTTGGTTTAGGTGACTCAGCTTTGGTTTCTGTGACCCGGCTTTGGTTTCTGTGACCCGGCATTTGTTATTGTGACCCGGCTTTGGTTTCTATGACCCATCTTTGGTTTTTGTGACCCGGCTTTGGTTTCTGTGACCTGGCTTTGATTTTTGTGACCTGGCTTTGATTTCTGAGACCCGGTTTTGAATTCGGTGACCTAGATTTGGGTCCTGTGACCCGGCTTTGGTTTCTGTGACCTGACTCTGGGTTCACTTACTCGACTTTGGTTTCAGTGACTCGGCTTTAATTTTTGTGACATGGCTTGGATTTTGTGACCCGGCTTTGGTTGCTGTGTCCCATCTTTGGTTTATGTGCCCCGACTTTGGTTGTTGAGACCCGGCTTTGGTCTCTGTGACCCGGCTTTGGTTTCTGTGACCCGGTTTTGGTTTGTGTGACCTAGCTTTGGTTTCTAGACCCGGCTTTGGTTCATGTGACCTAGCTTTTGTTTATATGACCCTGCTTTCATTATTGTGACCCGGCTTTGGTTTCTGCAACCTGGCTTCTGTTTCTGTGACCCGGCTTTGGTTTATGTGACCCGGCTTTGGTTCTTGTAATCGGGATGTTCTTTCTGTGACCCGGCTTTGGTTTATGTGACCCGGCTTTGGTTTGTGTGGCCAAGCTTTGGTTTCTGTGACCCGGCTTTGGTGTCTGTGCCCTAGCTTTGGTTTCCGTGACCTTGTTTTGGTTTATGTGACCTGGCCTTGGTTTTTGTGACACGGCATTGGTTTCTGTGACCCGGCTTTGCTTTCTGTGACCCGGCTTTGGTTTCTGTCACCAGGCTTTGCTTTATGTGACCTAGCTTTGGTTTGTGTGACCTGGCTTTGGTTTCCGCGACCCGGCTTTGGATGTCGTGAGTCGGCTTTGGCTTTTGTGACCCGGCTTTGGTTTCTGTGACCCGGCTTTGGTTTTTGTGGCCCAGCCTTGGTTTCTTTGACTTGGCTTTGGTTTCATTGACCAAGCTTTGGTTTATGTGACCCGGCTTTGGTTTCTGTGAACCAGCATTGGTTTCTGTGACTCAGCATTGGTTTCTGAGGACCGGCTCTGGTTTATGTGACCCGGCTTTGCTTTCTGCGACTTGGCTTTGGTTTCTGTGACCCAGGTTTGGTTCATGTGACACGGCTTCTGTTTATGTGACCCGGCTTTGGTTTCTGTGAACTGGCTTTGGTTTATGTGACCCGGCATTGGTCTGTATGACCCGGCTTTGGTTTATGGGACCCGGCTTTGGTTTCACTGACATGGCTTTTGTTTGTGTGACTCGGCTCTGGTTTCTGTGACCATACTTTGGATTCTGTGAACTGGCTTTGGTTTTTGTGACCCGGCTTTGGTTTTTGTGACCCGGGTTTGGGTCTTGTGGCCCGGTTTTGGTTTCTGTGACCGAGCTTTGGTTTCCGTGACCTGGCTTTGGTTTATGTGACCCAGCTTGCTTTGTTTGGAATGCTTTGGTTTGTGTGACCCGGCTTTAGTATCCGTGAACCTGCTTTGGTTTTTGTGACTTGGCATTGGTTTCGGTGACCCAGCTTTGATTTCTGTGACCCATATTTGGTTTCTGTGACCCGGCTTTGGTTTGTGTGACCCGGCTTTTTGTTTCTGTGACCCGACGTGGGTTTATGTGACTTGCTTTGGTTTATGTGACCCGGCTTTTGTTTGTAAGACCCGGCTTTGGTTTCTGTGACCCGGCTTTTGTTTCCAGCAATACGATGACACAACTCAGGAAAAACTATGGCACATGTCTGGCACAACTCAGGCACCACTCTGACACAACTCTGGCAAAACCGTGGGACAACCCTGGTACAACTCTGGCACAACTCTCGCATGACTCTCGCATGACTCTGGCACAACACTGGCAGAAATACGGCACAGCTCTGGCATGGCTCCGGCACAACGCTGGCACAACTATGGCACGACTCTGGCACAACACTGGCCTAATTATGGCACAACTATGGTACCACTCTGGTACAGCTCTGGCACAACTATTCCACAACTCCGGCACAACTTTGGCACAACTATGGCACATGTCTGGCACAACTCTGGCACAGGTCCAACACAACTCTAGCATAAATGGCACAAATATGGCACAACTCTGGCACAACTCTGGCACAACTCTGGCACAACTCTGGCACTACTCTAGCACAACTTTAGCACAACTCTGGGACACCTTTGGCACAACTCCGGCATAACTCTGGCACAACTCTGGCACAACTCTGGCTCAACTCTGGCACAACTATGTCACAAATGTGGCACAACTCTGGCTCAACTCTGGCACAACGGTGGCACAATTGTCGAACAACTCTTGCACACATCTGGCACGACACTGGCACAAATCAAGCACATCTCCTGCACAACTCTGGCATGTCTCTAGCAGAACTATGGCAAAATTCTGGATAAGCTCTGACACGAGTCCGGCACAACTCACACACAACTCTGGCAAAACTCTGGCACAACCCTGGCAAAACTCAGGTACAACTCTCGCAGAACTCTAGCATGATTGTGGCATGACCATGGCACAACCCTGGGACAAATCTGGCACAACTCTGGCACGACTCTGCCACAACTCGGGCCCAATTCTTGCACAACTCTCGCCCATCTCCGGCACAACTCTGGCACAACTATGGCTCAACTCTGGCACAACTTTGCCACAACTTTTGCACAACTCAGTTGGGATGGGGACTTGGATCGGGATTGGGATCGGGACTGGGATCCGGACTGAGATCGGGACTGGGATCGGGACTAGGATCGGGACTGGGATCGGGACAGGGATTGGGATGGGGATCGGGACTGGGATCAGGACTGGGATCGGGACTGGGATCAGGGCTGGGATGAAGACTGGGATCGGGACTGGGATCGGGGCTTGGATCAGGGCTGGGATCATGGCTGGGATCGGGACTGGGATCGGGACAGGTATCGGGACTAGGATCGGGACTGGGATCGGGACTGGGATCAGGACTTGGATCTGGACTGGGATCGGGATTGGCATCGGGACTGGGATCGGGACTGGGATCAGGACTGGGATCGGGACTGGGATCGGGACTAGGATCGGGACTGGGATCGGGACAGGGATCGGGATGGGGATCGGGACTGGGATCAGGACTGGGATCAGGACTGGGATCGGGACTGGGATCAGGGCTGGGATCAAGACTGGGATCGGGACTGGGATCGGGACAGGTATCGGGACTAGGATCGGGACTGGGATCGGGACTGGGATCAGGACTTGGATCTGGACTGGGATCGGGATTGGCATCGGGACTGGGATCGGGACTGGGATCAGGACTGGTATCGGGGCTAGGATCAGGACTAGGATCTGGACTGGGACCAGAAGTGTGATCCGGAGTGGGATCGGGACTGGGATCGACACTGGGATCGGGACTCGGATCGGGACTGGAATTGGGATTGGGATCGGGACTGGGATCGGGTCTGAGATTGGACATGGGATCGGTACAGGGATCGGGAAAGGGACCGGGACTGGGACCGGGACGGGGACCGGGACTAGGACCGGGACTAGAACCATGACTGGGACCAGGACTGGGATCGGGACTGCGATCCGGACAGGAAACAAGATTGGGATCGGGACTGGGATCGGGACTAGGACCGGGATTGGGATCAGGGCTGGGATCCGGACTGGGACTGGGACTAGGACTGAGACTGGGACTAGGACTGGGACTGAGACGGGGATGGGGGCTGCGACAGGGACGGGGATTGCGACTGGGACTGCGTTCGGGACTACGACTGGGACTGGGACTAGAAGTAGGACTTGGACAAGGAGTGGGACTTGGACTCGGACTGGGACTAGGACTGGGACCAGGACAGGGATCGGGACTGGGATCAAGACTCGGATCGGGACTGGGATCGGGACAAGGTTCAGGACTGGGATCCGGACTGGGATCAGGGCTGGGATCGAGACTGGGATTGGGATTCGGATCGGGACTGGGACCTGGACTGGGATCGGGACTTGGATCGGGACTGGGATCGAGACTGGGATCGGAACCGGGATCGAGATTAAAATCAGAACTCGGATCGGGGCTGGGATCGGGACTGGGACTGGGACTGGAACTGGGAGTGGGACAAGGACTGGGACTGGGATGGGGCGTGCGATTAGGAATAGGACTGCGACTGGGAATGCGAATGGGACTGGGACTCGGACTGGGACTGGAACTTGGACTGGGACTGGGACTTGGACTGGGATTGGGACGGGGAGTGAGACTGGGACCGAGCCTAGGACTGGGACTGGGATCGGGACAGGGATCAGACAGGGATCAAGACGGGGATCGGGACTGGGATCGGGACTGGGATCGGGACAGGGATCGGGACTGAGATCGAGAGTGGGATCGGCACTGGGATCGGGACTATGATCAAGACCGGGATCAGGACTGGGATGAGGACTGGGATCGGGACTCGGATGGGGACTGGGATTGGGACACGGATCGGGACTGGGATCTGGACTGGGATCAGGACTGGGATCGGGACTGTGATCAGGACTGGTATTGGGACTGGGATCGGGACTGGGATCGAGACTGGGATCGGGACTGGG
>SZWC01006849.1:114745-135019 GCA_023375785.1 Penium margaritaceum | reverse complement strand
TGTGTGTGTGTGTGTGTGTGTGTGTGTGTGTGTGTGTGTGTGTGTGTGTGTGTGTATGTATGTGTGTGTGTGTGTGTGTATGTGTGTGTATGTGTGTATGTGAGTGCATGCATGTATTATGTATGCCATTGTTATCACCAATACGACTCATACGCTCATCTTTGCAATACAACATGGTGAAATGGGCAGGTTGATACAGCTTATACATGATAAAGCACAACCAGATGCTCTCAAAGTCATGGATACTCCACAAAACATACTGCAACTGAGTCAAGAAACATGCAAAAAAATCCTTTACCTCGCTCTTCCAAGATGTTATAGCGCCACTTATGAGGAACCTATACCTCGACTGAATGTGCGTAATGCAATACTGGGTTCAATTGTTGTCTCTGTACCAAAGAAACACGATGGAGGGCTACTTACAAAAGCATAATCACAATCAAGGAGTGGATATGATGAAGCAAATGGCATGAAGTGCGACCTTGAGGTGGAGGCGACACGAGCACTTGAAGAATTGTAACAAGGTGTTTACTGCACACACAGCAATATCACGAATTTTTTTTTCCAGGGAGCAGTAGAGAATCAATGACATGGAGTATGTCTTGATGTCAACGAGTTCCTACAACCATGCATGGTCTATGGTATTTGGAATCCTCTGCCCAAAGAGTGACATATAGGTGAAAGCAAGGACAACAATATCTAATAGATCCATGAACCACTTCCCCAAAGTATGTTCTACCCTACCTAATGCATGCTTAGTACGCGCCATTGATAATCTACTTTGATCTCCTTGTCCAAGCCGATGCAAGCAACATAAAAATCCTTTATCTTACACCTGGAATGATTGATTTCCTTCACAACTTGGCCAACCTGAGGATCTGGAGAGGAAATCAAGAGATCTTTGACATAGACCAGGACGGTGTCAAATGATGTTGACAGAGCACTCACAAAGAGAGATGGACTAATCGGATTACTACAAATTTCACCTCGATGAAGGCCGTCAGAGGTCTTGAGGTTCTAAGAGTGCAGGTACTATGTACGCCTCAATGTGGCCTTTTAGTAAGCAGCAGACTCAGTCTATGTCATTTTCAAAGCCGGGTGGACGGACCAAGTAGACCTTTTGTCTAGGCATATGCAAAAAAAAGATTGTTCATGTCCATGTACTGTACTGAAGTGACTCATGTATTTGTTCAAAAAAATTGTTTTGAACAAGTAACACCATAATTATGGGTGGTTTTGGCAAGTCACCTACCTTGTTTTGAAACTCCGTGTGCAAGCGAAAGGATGGCTCATGTTGATCTCCAAACTGTACACGACGCTGACAGGAATGTAGTCCAATGTGCCGACAAAGAAACTCTCATGCTTCACTGACACGTCAGAGTGTGCTGGTCCTCCTCAGTCACACTTTGACGTATAGAAGCTACTACGATTCCAATGCAACCATTCTCACTTGCTTTGGTGGAGAAATGAGCAAGTTATATTTGGTTTTGCAAGTCAGCCTTGGTTTCGGTCAGAAAACCTAAGTCAGGATGTCAGGGTCGAGCACCTAAGAGTTCGAGTGGATAAGTCTCGAGAAGCGAGACCTATCCGTCGGGCCAGCGAGCGAAGCTTGCTGGCACACCAAACTCGAGCGAGGGCAAAGCCCTTAAGTGTCACGCTAAAGGGGCAGACTGCCCCAACCTAGGTCTGCACCCCAAACCACAAACAATGTTTCTAACAAACAGAGGACTAATCTAGGTTCCCGAGACTGTGCCAAATGTCACCCAAGCATAAAGAGAACAGTGGAGAGGCAATGCTGAAAGAGGGAGGCGAGCACACGAGGGACGTCGGACGGATGAGTGCCAGTGGTCGTCTGGCGTGGCAAGGCATCGACGCCTCAAGGTGCGCCACCTCCACTCTCTGGATCAGAATGCCCTGCGTACTCAGGTCCACACCGAAAGGAAAAATTTATACAGAGAGGATTAACACGCCCCCTTGGATGTGAGTGCGGTGGGGATGAAGCCAAGATGCCCAAGTTGGAGGTGTAGTGCAGTAGACGGGAGTGCCTTGGTGAGAAAATCATCCAGCTGGACATCGCCACTTTGGACAGACTTGGACAACGCCTACTTCTACTGCTTCATGTACGAAATGGTGCTCCACACTGATGTGCTTAGTGCGAGGATGCAGCACACCATCATTCGCGGCAATGAGGCGTGCAGCTGAACTGTCGCTATGCAGTGCCACAGCATGTGTGCGCAACCCCAACTCCTCAAGCAGGCGCGTCAACCAGATACATTCAAATGCAGCTTCACCCAGTGCCATGTACTCAGCTTCAACCACACTACAAGCCACGCACAATTGCTTGGCACTTTGCCACGACACTGCCGTTCCCCATACACAAAACACATAGCCACCACGACTGCATGCCCCACGATCACGTGCATAGTCAATGTCACAGTACCCATCCAACAGGGGACTCGTTGAGGGCGCAAAGACCAAGCCAAGCTGAGTAGTGTCCATCACATAATGCAGCAGCTTCAGCAATGCTTTGAGACGTGTGCTGCGTGGTTATTGACTGAACTGTGCCAGCACATTCACTGTGTAGGAGATATCAGGACGTGTGGTGGAAGCAAGGTAGGACAGACTGCCGGTGATTTGCCTGTACAGAGTGGGGTTACAGTCCGGTCCGTAGTCGGTGGTGTCCGCATCCAGGAGATGTGCATACACATCAGGGATCATTGGTGAGTGCTGTCGTGGAAGATGTTGTACTAGATGTTGAAAGCGTGTTGTCAAGTGTGCAATGAACCGTCCTTGGTGTAGGGTGAGGGTGCGAGCAGTCCTATCCCTGATAATAGTCATTCCCAAGAAGTTTGTTGCATCACCCAGGTCTGTCATGCTGTAGTGCATGGTGAGCAGCTTCTTTGTTTCTGTGATAAGTGAGAGGGATGGTCATAGGATAAGCAGGTCGTCCACATAGACCAACAAAGCGAGTGGAAGATCATCATGCCAGCGCAAGAAGAGAGAGGGATCGCTCAGACTTTGAATGAACCCTCCAGATTTGAGAGTACGCCGAATCTCTTTGTTCCAGCAGCATGGGGCTTGCTTGAGCCCATAGAGAGCCTTCAAAAGTAGCCACACACGATCTGTACCATCATCAAACCCTTTGGGTTGCTTGACATACAGTTCCTCCTCCATTGGGCCGTTGAGGAAGGCGTTCTTTACATCCATCTTGTGGATTTCCCAGTCTTCATGTGCCGCTACACCCAACTGTGCTTTACTAGTGCCATACTTCCCAACTGGGGCATAGGTGTTAGTGAAGTCCTGACCTGGTTTCTGGTGGAAGCCCTTCGCCACCAACCTCGCTTTGTACTTCTCAATTAGTCCTGCCAAGTTCCCCTTTTAGCTTGTACACCCACTTGACATCTATGGCTTTACGCCCAGGTGGCAAGGGAACAAGTTCATACACACCATGCTCCAGAAGTGCATTCAACTTGGCCACCATGGCCTTATCCGATTCCGCCGCATCAGCACGCCCCCTTGTCTCTGCAAGCGTTTGTGGCTCCACGATGGTATGGTCCACAGGAACTGGACCAGCTGTGTGATAAAGCTGTCTGTAGTTCACACGCGGGACATTGCGTGAGGAGCGTTGCACCGGTTGTGGTGTCGGCGTCCCAGCGTCCTCAGCGCTGGTTTGAGACACTCCAGTGTGTAGCCCAGGGGGTGTGTGGGGAGCGCTAGAGTCTGTACTCAGTAGGTCAGTGGGTGTCAGTAGATCTGTAGGCACAAATGATGCCCTTTTCGTGTTCCCTTGATGCTGGGGTTTCCCAGAGGGCACTGTGGGTGTGTGAGGGATAAAAACAGGCACGCTCACATAGTCAGGGTACTGTTCAGGGATGGTGATGTGCGGTACAATACGCAGAGTGTCGAACTGTTTGTAAGGCATATGCTCCAGAAAGGAGGCATCCCTACTTTCAAGGACAATGTGGCTGATGGGGTCCCAGAATCGCCATGCTTTGGATGCATGGGAGACTCCTACAAAGACGCAACATCGACCTCGTGGACTGAGTTTGTGGTCTGTCTGGGGCTGTGCAAACCACACGCAGGCCATGGTTCCCCACACTCTCGTTGGTCGAAGGTCTGCCTTTTCTTTGAACCACCACTCCCACGGTGTGATCTACTTGGGCAGAGGCCCTTGTGGCACCCTGTTCCAAACCTAAGTCACGTACTTGACTGCTTCTTCCCAGAAACCAAAAGACAGACCTGATTCATCCAGCAGGGTGCGTAATGCATCACTGAGGGCTCTGTGCCACCTTTCAGCCACACCATTTTGCTGTGGTGTGTACAGTGCAGTTGTTTGGTGCTCAATACCTTTGACTTTCAGTTCTGCTGTTAAGGTGCCCATGAACTCTCCTCCTCTATCCATGCGCAGGCGCGATAACTTGCAGCTGGTCTGACGCTCAGCGAGAGGTATCCATTCTGTTATGGCTTGTTGGGTGTCCGCTTTGGACTTCAGCAGAAACGCCCCGTGGAAGCGGCTGAAATCGTCTGTCAGGATGAGAATGTACTGTGACCCATACTGAACAGAGGGCACGGGCATTGGCCCTGTTAAATCTGCATGAACCAGTTCAAGGGGTGCCTTGCATACCTTCTTAGACCTGGGGAAGGTTTTTTTGTGAGCTTTGCCTTACTGACAGTCAAGACATGCACTTGCACTTAGACGATGTGGGCAGTCTGTAGGGTTGAGACCATGTGCTACTGTGTGTTTGATCATGTCCGTGACTAAGTCACTCTTGATGTGTGCCAGTCGGCGGTGCAGCAGGTCTGTGTGCTCTGCATTAGTAGCTGTGATGACATGCGTCTGTGGTCTGTGTGAGTGCGTTTGTACCAGTGGAAAGAGTGTGAGTTGGTACAACATGTCCTCATGTAGAGGGCCATCGGCCAACAGTGCACCAGCAGCATAAAAAAGCATGCAGCATTGCTTTTGCATGAGAGTGGACATGTCTGGTTGACGATCCAGTTGGCCCCCAGACAGTAAGTTCACTTTCAACTTAGGAATGTACAAAATACCAGTCAGCCAAAGTACCCCACCAGGTGCTTGCAACGCCACTGTGCCCACACCAGCAACCTTCAGTACCTCCCCAGACCCTGTTTTCACACCCTCGACATCATGTGCAGCATACATCGACACAAACAGCTGGCGGTGTGGTGACATGTGATGCGACGCCGCAATGTCAAACAACCATTCATGCATCGAGAGTGTGTGCGATGTGGTGACATGAGTGTGCGCCATCCGCTGACCTGACGACTGTAGCATGGCTGTTGGCTCTGGGGTATGCAATTCCATGGGTGCCATCCACCTAGCCGCTGGTGCTCCTTCTGTAGGCTGCTGCGACTCGGCCATGTCCGCGTAGATACGCTGCGCCCATGCTGGTGCAGGAAACTGCTGCGTTTGGTGGGACAAAAAAGGGGCCCTGGTACATCGGGCGAGGCCCCTGGTGAAGCAGAGGGCCCGTCGGCAGCTGCATCGGAGGTGGTGTATAGGTGACGTCGCCGAAGGGTACAGTGCCTCCAGGCCCTGCGGCCGTTGGCATAAACCATGCCGGTGGCTGCAGATGGTGGAAGAGCTGCGACGAAGCGTCGGAGGAGCAAACCTCTGCTGCAACTACTGTTGCATTGACCTCATGATACGTTGGAGGTCTGGGCATGCGTGCCAGAAGTGGCCATGCTTGCCGCAGTAGTTGCATGTGCGTCCTGCACCAACGCCCCGGCCACGTGCCCGTCCTTCGCCTGACTGGGTACATGATCCTCCATGGCCCCAGCCTCCTCCACCTCTGTCTCCTCCCTGTCCAGCTCCAGTGGAGGCACCTGGCGAGGACTGATGGACGAAGGCGCTGGCTGCCAGGGTGTCATTCTCTCGCTCCTCCCCACAAAGCATGTCCTCATAGTGTCGTAGTTCCTCAAACACCTCAGCAAGATCCGTGCTCTCAACATCCGTCACACGGAAGCGTTGCAAGAGCCCCCGCCGAAGCTCTCTGTAAGGCTCTCCAAGATGGAGTAGGACAGGGTCCAGCCATTCGAGCACGGAGCATGATGCTCTGAGCCCGAGGATGCGGCGACGAAGGTCCATTGCTGCATCCCAGTACTCTGTAATGGGCGCCCCCGGCTTGGGGCGCAGGCGTCGATGTAGCGAAATCACGAGTGCCATCCCCCATTTCTCATGACGTGTGTCAAGGTGCTGCCATGCCTCATAGGGACGTGGAGCACCACTACGAGGATCTGCTGGGTCCTCCCCTTTACCGTTGAAGCAGAAATGACGGATGGCATACGATTGGTCGTCGGGCAGGGCTCGCACTAGGGCGTTGAAAGCCCGCAGCATGACATGATCCTCAGTCGCGTTGGCGGACGGGAAAAGGTACAACTCCTCCAGCCCGTGCTCCGGTGCCATGCCAGAAAGACGTCCTTCCATGCTAGGAAGTCTTGCGCGCCCAAGGCCGGATGCGTCAAGTCCCTCTGGGACATGGCCCTGCTGATATCTTCCCATGTCACCGCGACAGCGCCGGCTCCCCCACTAGTGCCGGTACCAGTGCTAGCACCTACGCTAGTAGGGCCACCACTGCCTCCAGCATTAGCCCCACCCGGTGCTGATCCGGCTTGGCTCATGGCTTGTGGGGGTCGAGAGAGGGTCCTAGGCTAGTGGCGTAGACCCTGGCTGACCTCGTAACTGCCGAACAAAAATTTGGGCAGCAATTTTCCGGGCCCACTTTGGGCCCAATTTTCTTTGGCGAGCCTTTTGCTCGTGGATTCCGCCTTGCCTTGACCTAATAATGCTGCTTGGGCCTCCTCGGACCTGCACAGCATGTTCTGTGGGTCAAGGGACCCCGCCACCGCCTCAAGGGGCGGATCTGGCACTTGGGTGCTCCCTCCCACGTTGTTCCCATCCTTGTGGGATTCCCCTTGCCTCTTGCCGCCTCAGCTGTCTGTGCGCGGCCTCATGAGAGGGCTTCGACGGCCCCTGGTGGCGGGCGCAGCTTGCCTTAGTGGCGGCCGCGCTGATCTAGTCCCGCGCGTGGCTTGGCCGCCACTTTTTCTGCTCCGCGCTACTGCTATGCATGCTTCGCTGGCCTGCGAAGTAGCTCTGATACCATATGGAAGCTACTACGATTCCAATGCAACCATTCTCACTTGCTTTGGTGGATAAACGAGCAAGTTACAGTTGGTTTTGCAAGTCAGCCATGATTTCAGTCAGAAAACCTAAGTGTCGGGGTCGAGCACCTAAGAGCTCGAGTGGGTGAGTCTCGAGAAGCGAGACCCACCCGTTTGGTGCGCCAGCGAGCTTCGCTCGCTGGCGCACCAAACTCGAGTGAGGACAAAGCCCTCGAGTGTCACGCTAAAGGGGCAGACTGCCCCAACCTAGGTCTGCACCCCAAACCACAAACAATATTTCTAACAAACAGAGGACTAATCTAGGTTCCCGAGACTGTGTCAAATGTCACCCAAGCATAAAGAGACCAGTGGAGAGGCAATGCTGCGAGAGGGAGGCAAGCACACGAGGGACACCGGATGGATGAGTGCCAGTGGTCGTCCGGCATGGCAAGGCATCGGCGCCTCAAGGTGCATCACCTCCACTCTTTGGATCAGCATGCCCTGCGCACTCAGGTCCACATCGAAGTGAAAAACATATACAGAGAGGATTAACATGACGTGCTCTCTGGAGGCGGTCATTGTTGGACAACTCAAGTCAAGTAGTCGAACTGCTTCTTCTCGATGCAGAACCTCATCAAAGAGGGCCTAAAACGCTCTTTCGGCAAGTTTAAGGTTCAATTACAAAAAGAGGTATGTCATGGGAGAATCACCATAAGTATTTCCCAAGTTCCAAAATTGGGGGAATTATGAGATCACTTAATGTGTTCTATAAAAATGAACGAATATAGCTCCCAGTCATGCTGAGCTACCTGACTTAACAACACCTTGGTAGTAGTGTACTTCCATAAAGGGGTGAAGTTGGCATCAAAGCTGGTGCGAGGCACCTAAGAGAGCCTGTTGGCTACAAGGTGAGCCTTATACTACTCAAGAAATCTATTCAGTTTTCATTTGTGGGAATGTATAAAGTTGGTAGCTATATCCTTATGCCCTGGTGGTAAATGCAAGTCCTCATGTTGAACATGCCCTAAAATGGTATCTTACTCCTCCCACATTGGCTACTCTCAGAAATTCACGTCAAACGATGGCACTAGAGCCAAATACAACAAGTGCGATGGCTAGCGATGCACTCCATGCAACTAAACAAGAATCAGTAACCGCAATACCATAGTGGAGCTCATCTGCTGCAAGAGAGTAGCCGGTTGCTATGGTGGGAAAAACCTCAGTGGCAGCCAGTTTTAGTGTGTTAATCTCTCCTTATACATACCTCTTCTTGTGGATGGTCGCAAGCGCGCAGCGGATGCTGACGTAGGGAGTGGACGTGACGCACCGTGATGGCTCGCGACCCCTCCTTCCCGCACGCGTGGTCGCCTCCATCCGGAAAGCATGACCTATTCTCCTCCTTCCCTCTCCTCCATTACTCGGCCACTGGATCCGTCCTGCATTTCCTTTCTTGCTGACCTATTCTTGTCCTAGCCATAATCCTGGGTCAAACCTGTACAATGGAAACTGGAACCTAGATTAGTCCTAGAATTGACTGCGAACCAGGTTGTGACTTGGTATACAGCGCAGGGCGCGGAGTAGCCAGCCCTTTTGCGGAGTGTGAGGGAAATTTGCCCTCGCTCCAGGCGTGCGTGCTAGCGAGCCTCGCTCGCCGTCTTGCTGGGTGAGTCTCGACTAGTGAGACCCACCCGTATGAGGGTTTCTCCGTCTATGCTTGATACTTGTACTTTTCTTGTCAAGCCTCCATGGCCGCCATGACAAACCCGCACATAGCATAGCCGTTTCTTCATGGAATTTAGCAAGACAAGTTGCACCCTTCTCATGGTATCAGAGCTTGGCTATACGTCAAATGGTGGCAAATCAGGCCGGCACCGACCAGAATCCTGGGCGGCCGAGTCACACGTGCCCGTAGAATTGCACAGCTACCGTGAAAGGAAGCCACGAAAGCCTCCAGGAGTGCCGGACATCCTCCCCTAGGCTGCGCACGGAGTGTGGAGGCAGCGGAAGAGAGGGGAGCGGCGCTAGAGGGGGTGAACAAGAGCCAAGCGCCGTCGTCCCCCATACAGGGTGACGGTGGGGTCTTCTGGCCCTGAGGGTGTTCTTGCAGGTCAAAGCAGTCCTGACGGCCCCTAGAGATAAAGAGAGGCAATCCCTATTGAGCTTAGGGCTCACGGTAGAAAACTGGACCCAAAGTGAACCTAGAGAATTGCGGCCAAAATTTCCTTCGGCAGCAACGAGCTAGTGGCAGTGCTCTAGCAGGTCTCTTAGGGTACTCTTGGTCTGAACGGTGCCATGAGACCAGCATCCACGCCAGAAAGGGTCGGGGCAAACGCCTGCGTCATTATGCGCACTGGCGCATTCGCCACCACCGCTCATGCCCGTGCTACCTCTACTGCAATGACGTGGGACAACCTGAGCAAGGTGTTGTCTCACAAGGACCTGATGCCACCATTGCTTGGCTTGCGTGACTTCCTCTAATGGAAGGACGTGTTCCTCTATTGGGCCGCAGAGCACGGCCTTGAGGACTACTACCTAGCTCTGCCACCAAATGACACCAATGCTTGGATTCTCCTGTGGGCATTCAACGCTCTGGTACGTGCACTTCCTAAGTACCAGCAGTGTTCCATTTGTCATTACCTCTTTGGGGGAAAAGGAAAGGATCCTAGACCCCATGATGCTTGGAAACACCTTGCCATGCGGATGGAAGAGCAGGGGATAGCCCTTGTCATCTCCTTGCGTGAGAAGCTACACAACCTCCCTCCAATGCCCGGTGCACCAGTGGCCGAATAGTGGGATGCGGCCATGGACCTTCGTCGGTGCACCCTCGGCCTCAGCGTGTCCAACACCAGTCTCGAGTGGTTGGATCCAGTTCTCCTCCAACTTGGAGAACCGTACAAGGATTTTTGGAGTGGCCTGCTTCGGAAGCTGAAATTTGCAGACATCAAGAACACTGACTTGGTAGAGGTGTTCGAGGAGCAGCAGAGCTATGAAAACATCCTGAAAGTTGAAGCACACAAAGACGAGGATGCAACAGTGAGCGCGTTCATGCAACAGAGAAGAGGAGGCACCCCCTCTCCCGTGCACCTTCATCCGGGTGGAGGAGCCGGAGGGGGCCGTGGCGGCGGAGGAGGCCGAGGCCAACAAGGTGGCGGAGGACGTGGGCGTGGGCAAGGGGTAGCAAACCACACCTGCAATTACTACAAACAGCTGGGCCACTATTGGCGCACCTGTCCAGCTCTCCAGCGAATCATGACACCATCTATGCAGTAGACACTCTCAGGAGTGGGACAGCCACCAATGCCTCTCTATCATCCCAATCAGCATGGTCACCCTCCAGCCTGGATGACACCCCCTACTGCGGGGCCTCGTGCTCTGGTACCCTTTGGAGCAGCCATGTTTGGCTCGCCGTAGCTGCAGTCAACCATGTACCCGCCAGCCCCAGCATCATCTCCACCTGCGTATTAGGGACCCATCTTCATATCGCCATACACCAGTGTACCTTGTTCCAGCATGGGCGCAGAGGGTGTATGTTGAGACGATTGAGCCACAGCCAGGATCAAGGTGGGGTACGTCCATGGAGCTGCATCCACCCGAGCCGACTGCAATCCCACAGCCGCCAGGTCATAAGTTGGGGCACACACATATCACAACATCGTACGCACTCCCCATGCATGAGTTGTTGTTCGACACCACTACATCACATCATATGTCCTCGCATCACCAGGTGTTTGTCACACTACATGCCACGCCTGATGTTGAGGGTATAAAGACTGGATTTGGGGAAGTGTTTTCGGTTGAGGGTATGGGGACTGTGGCTCTCCAGGCTCCGGGCAGAGTATTGTGGCTGACTGGTGTCATGTACGTCCCCCGGCTGAAAGTCAACCTGTTGGCTGGGGGGCAGCTAGACCAGCAGGCTAATGTGACAGCACCGACACAAAGACACCGTTGCATGCTCTATGATGCGTCTGGCGACGTGCTGGTTGGCGAGCCGTTGCATATTGACATGCTGTACAAAGTCACTCTCTTTCCCTATGTCCTCTCGCATGTGAACCGACCCCAAGTGCATGTCGTCACGGACACGGATGCAACACATACAGACCTAATGCATCGTCGCCTCACACATCTCAATGAAAAAACTATTGCTAAACTATTGAAACACACCCTAGCACACGGTTTTCATCCTAATGTCTGCTCGCATGGCCTCAAAGTCAGCGCATGTCTAGACAGCCACGAAGGGGAAGCACACAGACAAGCATTCTCCAGATCTGACCGTGAGACCACAAGGCCTTTGGCACTGGTACATGCCGACCTTACAGGGCCAATGCCAGTACCATAAGTTCAATATGCCTCACTATATGTTTGGACTCTAACTGATGACTACAGTCAATTTCGCTGTGCTTTCTTGCTCAAAACCAAGGCCAACGTACAGCGTACAATAGTTAAATGGATTTCACTAGCAGAATGATACACAGGCTACTCACTCCTCAAGTTACAAGCTGATAGGGGAGGGTAGTTCCTTGGTAGACTGACAGAAGAAATAAGAGCCAGAGGAGTCGACCATCAGACCACAGCTGCATATATACCACAACAAAACGGAGTGGCAGAGCACTGGCACAGAACTCTTGATGATGTACTACATAGACTACTAACTGAGTCAGGACTGTCATTCGGCTTCTGAGAGGAGGCACTGAAGTGTATTGCCGGGGTGTGGAACCGTTTTCCGCAAGGTCCACTGCCCAAGTCAGTCGCACCATGGGAACATTGGTTCAAAGATAAGGCTGATCTGAGGCCAGCCAGGGTGTGGTGTACCATGGCGTGTGCCCTTACCACCTGGCGGCAAGGCCATTGACGTCAAGTGGGTGTTCAAACTGAAAACAAACCTCAAGGGACTAATTGAGAAGTATAAAGCTCGGCTAGAGGCTAAAGGCTTTCACCAAATCCCTGGACAGGACTTCACGGACACTTATGCACCTCTGGAAGAGGACGGGACTGGCTGAGCCTTGCTAGCAGTAGCTACACGTGAGGACTTGGATATTCACCGGATGGATGAAAAAAATGCCTTCTTGAATGGACCGCTAGAGGAAGAACTGTACGTAAGACAGCCAGAGGGCTTTGCGGATGGGACAGACGGGGTGTGGCTATTGCTGAAAGCTCTATACAGCCTAAAACAAGCACCTAGGTGCTGGAACAAAGAGATCTGCCGCACTCTGGAGAGTCATGGGTTCATGCAAAGTGTGTGGGACCCTTCACTATTTTTGCGCTGGGATAATGGTGTGCTCGTTGCATTGCTAGTCTATGTGGATGACCTGCTCATCTTGTCTCCTTCTCTCAAGCTCACCAAACAGCACACAGCACGGACCCTGACCCTTCACCAAGGATGTTTTCTTGCTCACCTTTCTGAATGCTTCCAGCACTTGGTAATGCATCTCCCACAATAGCACACACCCATGAGCCCTAATGACTATGCACATCTACTGGATGCACGCACCACAGACTATGGCCCGGATACAGATCCCACATTATACAGACAAATCACAGGCAGTCTCTCATATCTTGCCTCCACCACACGTCTGGACATTTCTTGCGCTGTCAATGTGCTCGCACAATTCATTCAATAACCACGCAGCACACATGAAAGAGCACTTCTGAAGCTACTGCGTTATGTGCTGGAAACAGTTGCCCTCGGTCTAGTGTTTGCCTCTACCACCGACCCACCTCTGGATTGGTACTGTGACAGTGACTATGCTCGTGATTGTGCAGCTCGTAGTCGGGATGGATGTGTATTTTGTGTGTGGGGGACTGCTGTGTTTTGGTGCAGCGCCAAACATTCTTGTGTGGCATGAAGCATGGCTGAGGCAGAGTACGTAGCATTGGGTGAAGTAGCATGTGAGGCGGTTTGGCTTGCACGCTTGCTTGAAGAATTGGGAGTGCACACATCCATTGTTCCTGTGCATAGAGATAAATCAGCAGCCCGCCGCATTGCAGTGAATGATGGTGTGTTGCATCCATGCAAAAAGCACATCAACGTTGAAAATCACTTTGTTCGTGAGGCGGTGGAGGCTGGGGCAGTTGAAGTGCATGCTATCAGCGGCCAGGTCCAACTGGCAGACTTTCTTACCAAGGCAATCTCATCCTCATCTCCTTGACTCCAACTACAACAGCTTGGTTTCATTCCCGCCGCGCTCGTGTCCAAGGGGGCGTGTTAATCTCTCATTGTACATACCTCTTCTTGTGGATGGTCGCGAGTGCGCAGGGCATGCTGATGCAGGGAGTGGAGGCGACGCACCGTGACGGCTCGCGACCCCTTCGTCCCGCACGCGTGGTCGCCTCCATGCCCCTGGCATGACCCCTCTCCTCCATTACTCGGCCACTGGATCCGTCCTGCATTTCCTTTCTTACTGACGTATATTTGTCCTAGCCATAATCCTGGGTCAAACCCGTACAATGGAAAGTAGAACCTAGATCAGTCCTAGAATTGACTGTGAACTAGGTTGTGACTTGGTGTACAGGGCAAGGCGCGGACTAGCCGGCCCTTTTGCGGAGTGGGAGGGTAATTCACCCTCGCTCCAGGCGTGCGTGCCTGCGAGCCTCGCTCGCCGGCCCGTTGGGTGAGTCGCAACTAGCAAGACTCATCCGTACGGGGTTTTCCTCGTCTATGCTTGATACTTATACTTTTTTTTTTAGCCTCCATGGCTGCCATGACAAACCCACACATAGCATAGTTGTTTCATCATGGAATTCAGCAAGACAAGTTGCATTCGACTCATTTCATCCTTCTCAGAGTGCATCAAGATGAGTGGCTAGGGCGCGTTGAGGCAAAGTAGAGGCATCAGCCTGGATAGGCGGACAAGCTGAAAGGGTTGAGACAGAGGGAGGAGAAGGGTGAGAGGAACATGTCAGCCAATCCCTCAATATCTCTCTAGAGGAACCTAATCTTGTTGGCCCAACATTTCAAGCAGTCTTTTACATTTACATATCAATTGCAAAATGATTGTGACAGGCTGTCTTGATCTGCATTTAAAATTTCTCCTACTACTTGTTTTGTGTTTTTCTAATGTTCATACCCCTTTAGCTACAGGCCAGCCATAGCCTGATTAAAGCTTTTCAGGAAAGATAGGATGCATACAAAACCTTAACAACGTAATGATAGCGCCAACTTAATGATCCTTGTAGGAGATAACCATATGATTCGGCACCATGAGGTTGACACGCATCCTTGCTACAACCTATCCAACGCACTGCAATGAGGAGCTTGGGAGCTTGTGCCGTTACCTTCTCAACAGAACACATGCCAGGGTGGTACCCTTGAGGGCACGTTGGCTTCAACATGTAGCCAATTCCTCCCTGTATGTAGAAACTGATGTCGATGGCACTCACTGCTGTGGTTCCCAGGTGTTGTAGTCGGACACAAAAGTGGCCGAATTGATGAGGCTGTGCTTCAGAAATTGTGCATGTAGACTATGTTCACGGTGCTAGAGGATGGATGCACAATTGCCTTATGAGGCAGAGACAGCAGGATGGGTGGATGAACAGACTCCTTTGTTCTATACGGTGCAATAAGACTCACATGGAAGGTATCATAGATCGGCATAACCGAAGAGAGGGCCAATTGACAGGCCAAAACAATGAATTTGTGATTCACTCCAGAAGGTCCCAGAGACTTTCGCAACGTCTTTTGTGTACCTGCCATTTTTAGCCTCGACCGTATTCTCTAATGACACAGTCTCTAATGACAAAAACCACATTACAATATATCTGGCCTGCATAGGAGCAGTGCCGAACACCATTGTAGATGTGCCACGGCATCGTGCAATATGTCATCCTGAGATTAAAAAAAGGTGGGAAATGGGTAGCTTATCACCTCACCATAGATTTGGGTGCTACCGGATGCTGACCCTAGTTTTGGAGAACAGGGTAAAGCCAACTGGCTCATCAATGTTGTTCTTTACGGAAAACTCAGCCAGCCTTGTTCAAGTTTATGGCTCATGTGCTCATTTGTACATCATCAGTCTGGGAATGGAATGCCGAGGACATACTTTGTTGCATTGCAAACATTTCTATCCATACAATCAAAAATAGGATGGCAAAGCACGGATCCTAGTTAGAAACGATTCATCGGGATAATCCATGGTACTTCATGATGCCTTCATAAAACATAAGGGTCGTCTCTTTAGTTGTGAACCAAGTTTTCCTAGGCACATAATGGGACATCTTGGTTGCTGGGTATACCAAAATCAGGATGGAATCATAGCCTTTCTTCCAAATCCAACGATGCAATTCATGGACCTGCTGGTGCTCTTCTTACCCAAGCACAGGTTAAACATCATGTAGCACTTTAAGATATCCTTCCTCCAACTCAGCCACTCATTGTACTGAACAATGCATGTTATGTCTTCATTGGTCCCACGTGTCCAGATGACAGAGGGTCATGATAACCAAACATGCTTGTTTCATGCAAGTTGCTAAGATGTTGGACTGCCACACGAATAGCATGCCAAAAGAGTCCTGCAGCCTCAGCAAGGTCATGGTGTTTAATGTTGTAAAACTCAACAACCATGGGTCCAAGGTGTTGTTAACTCGGATGTGGTTCTTAAAGGACTTGCACCTATGGTTATGTTATGTTTATGGATATTTTTCTGTTTCAACATGGTTTCTAATGCAAGTGCCACAAAGTGCCTGTTTGTGACGTCTTTGTCATCAACCATAAAGAGTTACGTGGAATTGGGTCCAACTCAGAGGATCAGCTATGTTAGCAAGGTTGGATCTGTATTCTCATTTAGATAATGAAAAAGATTAAACGTGTTTTTCTAGTGTGTACTGCAGGAATTGAGAAGGTTATGGCCAGTTACTAGAACCCTCTGCTCCACCCTTGGGGTGACAGCACCATGCCTGAATGCATGCACCATTTACAGGAGTTAATGGTGTACCTAGTTTCTGTCTCTGAGAGCTTACAACTCTCGTATACATTAACGTGGTAGTTTTGAACAAGGACAGCTCCCACCCTTGTGATTGAAATATCACATCCTACTTCTTTAGGCTGTGTTTAATACGGGAATGCTAGTATTGGTACCAACATCAACATTGACCATGCGATCTGAAATACACGGACTTAGCTGACTTTAACCATATCCTTGCCTTCTGAATCAGGACAGTGAGAGGACCAACCAGGGTGGAGAAACAAGTCATAAAGAAGAATTTAATATTTTCAAGCATTGCTTGTGAATACTACTTATGTTCCTCGTTGTCCTTGAGAAAATCAGGATGTCATCAAGACACACTAGGACCATCTCACCGAGGTGGCTCCAAAAGATGTTGCAGGATTTTTCGTGAGTCTAACGCAAAGGCATTGCAACTGGCAATGTTATGAATGATTTGTGAGTTTTGTTTTGGCATGTCCTCCCCGTAAATGGTCAATAGATGTGAATGTTTTTGCTCATGGTAACTGGTCATATGAATCCTCAATGCACAGAAGCAAACATGTGTTGTTCACTGTGAGTAGTGTATAATATTGTGTACAATTTTCCATGCAGTTTTTCAGGCCTCCATCGTTTTCTTCACAAAGAGAATTGGGAATAAAAAAGGGGACAAACTGGACTCGATCAAACCCATTCAGAGATATTCTTGCCTTGTGTTACAACTTATTGTTGTTTTTCCAGAATCCAATGGTATAAGGATAAAAATGGGGTACTTCTCTTGGTTCTAATGGGACTGTGTGTCCAACCGTGCACTTGCGCGGGCAAAACGGGACAAGCCGTTGCCCGCGCAAGTGCGTGGGGGTTTAAACCCTTCATAGAAGTCAGAGATTATGGTGTTCAGTACGAGGTAGAGTTAATCAAAGGAATTTTATGCACTAAGTGAAGTGTGTAAAATATCTTCGAGTACACGAGGAAGTTTCATTACAAGGTTCTCTTGAGTAAATTGATTTGAGTGATTTTGTTAGTGGTGTTTAGGTGGAGGGGGGACGAGGGAGTTTTGAAAGTTCATGTGGGGATTACAAGAGGAGGTGTATGGCAAGATATGTGGATTGTGTATAAACATATACACATGTTTGTTTTCTTCTGAGTGATGTGGTCAGTGGTGGTTGGCTGGAGGGGGAAGGTATGGAAAGTGTATGAGGGGAGTTTGACTGAAGGTGTAGGGTTGGTTGTATGGTTTGTGTGTAGAGATATACACTTGTGAACACTATTTTGAGTGACGTGGATAGTGGTCGTGAGGTGGGTGGAGAAGGTAGGGAAACTGTATGTGGGGAGTGTGAGTGGAGGTGTATGGTTGGGTGTGTGGGTTATGTAGAGATATACACTTGTGTATGTTGTTTTGAGTGATGTGGGTAGTGGTCTTTTCATGGAGGGGGAAGGGGTGGAAAGTCTATGTGGAATGTGGAAGTGATTGTGTATGGCTAGATATGTGGGTTATGTGTAGAAATGTATACTTGTTTACGTAAGTTTGTGTATAGTGATGTGTGCGTAGTTGATTGGTGGTCGTTGGGTGGAGGGAGGAAGGGGGGATGTGAAGGAAGAAAATATATGTGGACATTTTAAGTGGAGGTGTATGAATGGGTGTATGGGATGTATGTAGAAGTGTGTACTTGTGTACATTGGTTTGAGTGATGTGTTTAAGACTGTTCGGTGGTGATTGGGTGAGAGAGGGGGGGAGGGGTGGGGGTGGAAAGTGTATGAGGGGGGTGTGAGTAGAGATGTTTTACCGGATGTGTGGATTATATGTAGAGATGTACACTGGTGTATGGTGAGTGGTTGAGAGCGCTGGTTGAAATTGTATGTGGGCATTGCAAGTGGAGATGTATGGCTGGATGGGTGGGTTGTGTATGGAAATTTGAACTTGTTTATGTTTGTTTTCTGATATGTTCAGTGGTGGTTAGGAGGAGGGGGGTGGGGAGGAAAGTGTATGTCGGGAGTGTAAGTGACGGCGTATGGCTTGAAATGTGGTTTGTGTATAGACATGTCTACTTGTGTATGTTGGTGTGAGTTATGTGATTGATGTTGGTTGTTGGTTTTTAAGAGGGGATGTGGGCTACAAAGTGTATATGGAGTTTCTAAATTGAGGTGCACTATTCGGTGTATGAAGTGTGTGTAGAAAATCACACTTGTGTGTATTCAATTGATTTTGGGTACACTTGCCGCATACCCACTGTCCTCGCAACTAAAGGACGTCGTGCCTAGTTTTCGCACAAAAACAATGGGAGGGCCACTTTGGCAGGAAAATACGTACAAAGTCCACAAAATGTACATAATACCACTATTCAAAACAAATACTTCAGACGTCCACCATGCCAAAAAAATCATATGGGTGCGCTTCGAGAAAAGTGGGTACAGCGTGAATTTGTTTTCAACAGTGGATGCGACATGCATGATTTGAGGGGCTTCGAGAAAACTGGGTACAACACGCATTTTTTGTGTAAAGTGAGTACCGTGTCAAAAAAGTGCGAAAAATGGCCAGGAGAAAATTTGGAAGTCCAAACAGTGGGTATAGCGGAATTAGGCCGATTAATTTATGCACTGGAGATTTTTGATTGGTCAGTGTGGGTGAAGGTGTGTATTGATGTACAAATACAGAGATTCAGACAACATATCATCTATTGTCACTTACTCCAAAGGAATCCATAAGTTTATCTATGGCACTATCTTTGAATAAAGATACACAATCATACGATTCAAAGAATTCCCTCTATTCTTAACTCTCTTTGGTAAATCATTCCTACATTGGACATCGCAAGTCCAAATGAGATATGTATTGGAAGAGTCACGCACAGCTGGCTGTCAGACATGGATATATAAGAACAATCTGTAATATTCATTTCTACCTTAAATGTGTACTTGAAGACAGGCCGGGACATCGGCAAGATTACGCTAATGTTTTAACCTGTTCAAGTGAATGTGATGAGACACTCGGAACCAAGATTGTTGCTCGAGCACTGGTGAAGGAATCTAGCCTACCGCTCAAGCAACAGGCTCGTTGTCAGACAAGTGCACTGCTTTGCACTGCAGTTGCCTGGACGAGCAATTTTTTCCAGTTGTGCCGTGTGTACAATTGGAAACTGTACACGCGGCATAGCTAGAAACGGTCTCGCGGTCAATAGCCCCCCTCCCCTTCCAACCAGCATCGCAATAGTCGGGCTTCGCTGCCAAAGCCAGACTATTTGGGTGTTAGGCCTCGCCGCCGGCAGAGACGATTTTCTGCGATTCACTAGCAGTCCCCCTCTTGGACCAATCTCTCTATGACTCGCTGCCCCTGGCCGTCCAATTACGAAGTCGAGCGAGATGACAAAAAAATATGTATCTATCGTATGGGTTGAGATGACCAAAACATTTACTGTACTCCCGCATGAATTTGCAAGGAAAATAATTGAAACAATTTACAGACCCGGTAATTCACCCCTTGTGTCTTGTTCTGTAACGGTTCGAAATTAGGTTACGTTTGTATTAAAAAATGGTGAAAGAAAACCGTTGCGGATGAGTGCAGGTTCTCCACACGGTTTCACTTGGCCACCGAGGAACAACCCCTGCACGTGCCAAACACGCTTGAACGTCGATGACGTCCAAGCTTCACGAGTCGTTGATTTGGTCGAGCGAGCAAAGTCGGTCTCCCTGTTGTACTTTCTACCGTTCCTGTACAGTTTACTGTGACCACTCGGCCGTGTCCATACTCGTGCAGATCCCTGAGGCAGGCGGCTCTGGTGACACCGGCGCGACGACAGGCGGCGGACTACCTGTCTGGAGCTGACCGACCACTGTTCCAGAGGCCCAGATGTCACCGGGACTCCTTGCTGTGACTTCTACGTCTTGCAGGCGCCTTTCGGAGGACTGGGCATGAGGCCCATTTGCATGTTTTTGCATTACATACTCGCTGTCAGTCGATGGATGCATGCATGTGACCAGTCGTTGCGTGCGTCTTTTGATTCTGCACGTCTAGGTTCAGACGGTGTAGGATTCTGACATGTGTGCGCAGAGTTACGGCCAAAACAGTAGTTTTGGGCCGGTTTTAGGACAGCTCTTGGACTGCCGCGTGCGACACCCGCCGTGCGCCGCGGCAGGTATTTATGCCCTGGACCTGTCAGTTGTCATTTCTCTCTGCATTTACTAAGCTATTGAAGCTTATGAGACTTTGCGCGTCTCCCTAGCCTGATCCTTGCTGTTT
>SZWC01006849.1:28177-45039 GCA_023375785.1 Penium margaritaceum | reverse complement strand
CCATCCTGCCTTCCCCATCCTGCCTTCTCCATCCTGCCTTCCCCTTCCTGCCTTCCCAATCCTGCCTTCCCCACCCTGCCTTCCCCATCCTGCCTTCTCCATCCTGCCTTCTCCATGCTGCCTTCCCCTTCCTGCCTTCCCCTTCCTGCCTTCCCCACCCTGCCTTCCCCTTCCTGCCTTCCCCATCCTGCCTTCCCCATCCTGCCTTTCCAATCCTGCCTTCCCGATGATGCATTCCCATCCGCTCTCCCAACCGTTCGCCTGCACGGAGGACTCACGAGGTGCCACAGCAGTCTGGAGGCACAGCAGCAGGGCTGCCAGCAGCAGCCACGCATTGCTGCGAGCTTGCTCGAAAAGCAGTGGCTGCGGCTGGAGCTGCATTGTCGCTGGTCAGAGTTAAGCTTCTCAACAAACGCTTCGCTCGGAGCAGCACTAGAGCAGTGGTTCGAACCCTCTCTCGAAGGTCGAGAGGCAAACTCGTCGGTGTCGTGTGCTCGGAAGAATTCCAGGAGCGGCGACGAAACTCGTTCTTGCGGACGAAGGACGAAGTGATCAGCTCCAGACGGTGGTGCTGGTGGAGGACATGCCAGTGGTGGTGCCAGTCAGCGAACTTTCGTGGGCAGATTCGAGAGTGGAGCAGACGAGGTAGATCCCAAACCAAGAACGCACTCAACCTGCGAAGGCGGACTTGCGGGTGAGCGCAGAGCGCAACACGTCTGCTCTGGGAAATTATGACACCAACTGTTTCTTCGGAAGCATAGATGCGGACTTCGCCGCCAGTCATCTAGTGATGCGGTGGTCGCCCATATCAAGCTGGACGTGGAATGCGGACGTATGGACCCCAATTCGATTCGAGTTAAATTCGACATTGGGGACCCTTTGAAAGAAGCACGCAAAACTAGCGCCCCCAAAACGCGAACACGCAAAACTGGCGCCACCCACAAGCAAGCACGCACAAATGAGGCCCCCCGAAACCTAACACACAAAAATGGACCACTCCTCCGACAGAATGCAAAAATGGCACCCTGCAAAAACGGCATCCTCCTAACTAGCACACAAAAATAGCACCCCCCCTCCATCAACGCCACATCAACGACCTAACTATGCGATCCATATTTTACCTATCCATTTTTTGGTCCGAGCTCATGCAAAAACATTGCAATATTTTGGACAGAACGGAATAGACCCGAAAAAGACAATGATCAGGACTCTTCCCGAAATAGGACCCTATGACGACCATTCGAGCCTTTTTTCTCTCCATCGCATCGATGCCAATTGGATCCCCCTTTTATATTCTAATTTTCTTGTTGTGTCGATCCTTATACAAGGTTTATTTTGCGTTAAAGCCAGCCGTCCCCATTTACTGGACATCACTAAAGACCAAAAGTTTGAACCGACCTCACACAATAAACTTTTGCACATACATTCTTGGGTGATTCCTCGCATCCAACTCGGATTTTCTTGAGGAAGAAAAAGGGGACGGGAGTACAATTTTTATATTTTTGGGATTTCCACAAATGGTCACCATGGAAACCCGCCATGGCAACCCGCCATGTCTTCTGAAGGTGTTGGCTACAAAGAAGAAATTCCATAACGAAAAGAAGGTCTCTTTCACTACGAATAACTCAAGTACATAAAGAAAATCATGCCCCTCATCCATGAACCACAAGTGTACTTTCGACTGGGCGGTGCTTGAATGACTTGAAGTCGCAATGGAGCACAGCATTTGGAACAAGTCCTGTGAATGGCACCCTTCACAACATACTTCATTTGATGAGGGAACAAAATGTATACGCATTGTGGTTTACCACATTACTACACATTATGAACAGCTTTGCTAATGCCATGACTAATATCCCATACGCATGCATACACATCATTCAATATTTTTTGCTATCCATAAGCCAACCGACTAAGGTTTTTTTATCTACCTAGCATAAAAAACTGTTATAGCCTGAACGAAATCACGTGAATGAAGCAAATGACTTCGAGTAAAGGATTCATAAGTTGCACATTTTAACATACTAAGGTTGTGGTTCGTAATAATGTATCATCTTCCATCTATTGAATTTATTCAAGGGAACACCATAGGTCGCTGTTAAGGGGTATGATTACTACGCTGGTGTCAAGCTCCGATATGGTGAAGACGGCACTATATTCGAAGCACTGTACGGAAAGTTACGAATTTTACGGTGAATTCTCGGGTCCACGTCTACTGGGAATTCTCTCTTGTACAGGCCAGATAAAATCTGGCAACCAGCCCTGAAGCAGTCTAAAGGGCCTGGTGTGTATTATAGAGTGCTGTCATGCGCAAGGGGATAACGCATGCCTCTAGTTAGCTCTAGCAGGGAGGGGAGCTGCCTACTACGCAGCACTTCATAGCTATCCTGGTCAGGGAGTCCTCTAACTGACTTAGCAAGACTCATGCACCCTTGGCATGAGGTCCACACTGCATCACCATCATCATGCATGGAGCCTGCGCCCTTCAACCTGCATGGGCCAATCTGGTACAAGCTTCAAGAGGCACCTGATCATCGGATCTAATGCAACAGCATGGCAAGATCAACTGCCGTCAGAGAAAAGCCTACAGAGCAAGCAACCTCCTGAAGAAGCAGCACCTGAACACCTGATGAAGCTTCCTCAACAAGGAAGCTTCTCCCTGAACCTGCAAGGATGCCAGTAACAACTATGACCTACAGGAAGCTTCTCCTGGAAGGAAGCTTCCCCAAGAGGCAGCAGACCTGAACCACCTGAAGGAAGCTTCTCCTTCAGGTGGTCAACTTACCAGGACCTCAAGTATAAAAGGAGAAGCTCCTCTCAGTTCAGAATCATCTCAGCATCTATGTTTTCCACAAACACTCAGCCCTGCTCAAGCCTCTGACTCTGAAACCAAGACCAAGACTCTGCTGGAGATCCCTCCAAGGCCCCTGTAAGCCTGGCAAGGCCTGCCAGCCTGGGTGGAGGCTGCCCTGGAGGCCAATCAACCTAGAGACTATGCCAAGACCCTTGGCACGACGGCCTGGAGGGCCTAGCAAGGCGTTTTCCCTCTGTGGGCCAGGAGCTGTGCTAGCCTAGCTTGCCTAGGATTTTTCCATGTACCATACTTGTAGTTTGTATCAATCAAGATTTCAGTCCAAATTCCCAACCCTTGCCCTGCCATTGTACATGCTGCACTGTTGATCACCCAAAGATCCTATCAGCAAGGGTCCTAGCCCTTGCTACCTGTCTCACAAAATCAACATGGTATCAGAGCTCTACGCGGTGCTCTCTGTAGATTGCAGCAGTAGTGACAGCAGACTACGTTTGTGGTGAAGATGTTCTCCACCAACCCTGTACAAGTGCTGAGCCAGAGGCGGAGGTGACGCCATTTCACGTGCGTGAGCGGCGTTTCACTTGCATAGAAGCACGAGCAACATGGAAGAGGAGAACGCTCAGTCAGCTTCTCCCGTACTTGATGACCAATCAGTTTTGCATGGCATGCGCATGGGCCAGGAGCAGGGGCGCCATGTCGCAGACCACGCAGAACGCCAAGCTGTAGAGGCGCAACGCTTGGCGGAGGAGGCGCAACGTATGGCGCAACAAGAAGCCGCAGCACGTCAAGCTGTGGAGCAAGAGAGGGAGGCGCTAAGGCAGCAAATTGACGCTCAAGAGCTCCTACGTCAACAAGAGCAGCTTACCCATGCCGCTCAAGCATTACAGACGCAGCAACTACAACAGTCACATGCGGCTCAAGCAGCCCAAATTGCACACCTTCAGCAGCAGCTGGCATGGGCTCAGTAACAGCAACTTCAAGAGCAGCAGCTTTAGCAACAGCAGCAACAGCAGCATCAGATGCAGTGGCAACATGGTTCACAAGGATCGTCTGCTCATCTGCCTCAAGTGAGCCCTCCCCCAGTCGTGCAACCAGCCATGTGTCCACAGGTTCAGCCGGTAGCAGCACCACAAGGAGGCATGCCACAGCCGTTTGTGGCTCAACAGCCACAACCAGCTTCGATGGTGCCACCCATGGCACACTATCAGCTGATGCACCAAGGACTAGGACCGCAACCTTTTGCGGCACAACCAGCACAAGTTAAGGCAGGAGCAGCAGTACCACCACAAGGGTCACAGCCAATGGCAGAAGGCTTTGTGCCACTCCCACAAGCGGCAGCACAAGGCAAAGCAAACCAAGGCCTGGAGGACGGTGTGCCTCAAGCAGCACCCTCACTACATCTGCACAAGCTTAAGGTTGACAAATTTGATGGCGAGAACTTACCGCACTGGGCACACAAGTTCAAACAAGCGGCCCAGATACACGGCATCTGGAAGTTCTACAACGGTTACTACACGCCTCCGCCCCCAGGGTCGCTCACTAGCGTGGTGACTGAGTACAACTACTTCACCAGAGCTGCCTTCATGGTGCTGGACGACCATCTGACTCCTCGTATCTAACAAGCCATACGGATGTACGAGGAGACTGCTAAGCCAGCTTGCCAGGCTTGGTCCTACCTGCTACGGATCTACATGTCTGGCGATTCAACCTTCAAATCTCACCTCCTGACGTAACTGTCGCACATCAACCTCAATGGCTTCGACAACATCGAATCTTACATCAACAAAGCGAAGTCACTTCACGATCAGCTCGTAGTGACAGACGCTCCTGTCTCTGAGCCTATGTTTGTGACCTTTCTCCTCAACGGTCTGACTGGGGACTGAGACAACGTTCGGAAGGTACTCAAGTTCAAGCATGAAGCAGAGCTCACAGAAGCATACGTTTGCAAGATGCTTCCGACAGAGCAACGTGACCAACAGCTGACAAGAGAAAAGGAGAGAATCCTGAGCAATGCAACTTACCAAGGTGTGAGTGCTGCCGTGTCCACTACTCAGCCCTCGCAGAACAGCCAGTCCACAAGGAACTCCGCATCCACCCAGTTGTCCGCCCACTCTGAACCAAACGCTAGCACCCGAAGTGCACGCGGCCAGAATGCAGGGTCACGTCCTATAGTGGAATGCCATTACTACAAGAAGATTGGGCACATGAAGCGGGAGTGCAGGAAAAGGATGTGGGATGAGGGACAAGCAAGGCAACAGCAACGTTACAGAGCAAACAACATAGGAGGAAAGGGGGAGAAGAAGGCAGCTGGCAGTAAGGAGAAGCAGCCTGAGAGAGGCGTGAACAAAGAGGCAGGGAAGCAGGATGGAGGCAAGGAGAAGCAGTTCGACTACATAGGATCTATCTTCCAGCTCTCACCAAAGCAGAGTGATGAGCTGGTACGCTCCACCTACGTGTGGTACAATGGGTGCACTTCACATATCACCCATGACAAGGCCTGCCTCCACGTGCTGGAACCCTGCTCCAAAGGTTTCGTCACCGTTGCGAACAAGCAGCAAGTGCCAGTTTTGGGCAAAGGAAAAATGACTGTGACTGGGTACGACGGTGCCCAGGTCAAGTTCGGGGACGTGTTGTACATACCTGAGATCGCGGTGAATCTCCTGTCACTCGGGCAGCTGATGAAAAGGGGCGCACGGATCGTCAGCAATGGACAGCATGTCATCCTGAAGAGCCGTGAAAGCGAGACCTTTGCCAAAGGTTGCCTTCTTCCGCACGGCATGATAGAGCTGGACTTTACAGCACCAGCTCCAACAAAAGGGCCAGATACGCCCTTCGCAGCAGCTAGTCTCCACGAGGTTTCTGGCGCAGACCTCAGTTTGTGGCACAAACGGCTTGGCCACATCAGCAACCAAACCGTACAGACAATGCAGAAGGAAGAACATGTCAACGGACTTGATATCAAAGAAAGTGGCAGTAAGGATGCAGCAGAACCTTGTGAAGACTGTGTGCGGGCCAAACTACCATGACAGATGTTTCCTCTGGCTACAAAATGCGACGTCAGCCAGAAGCTGAAGCTCGTCCACACCGACATTTGTGGACCTTTACCAATAGCAACATGCTTCTTCAAGTGGCTGGCAATGGCCGAAAGACAAAGCAACAAGAAACTGCAGGTTCTACGCTCTGATGGTGCTGGCGAGAACACTAGCACTGAGTTTTTCACGCAGCTGGAAGATCTCAGCATCGTGCAACAGTTCTCCACGCCATACACACTGTAGCACAATGGTGTATTAGAGAGAGCGAACCGCACAATGCAAGAGACGTTGAAATCGATGCTGCTTGGTGCGCAGCTCGACTACTCGTGGTGGCCGTTTGCACGACAGCAAGCAGTGTGGGTACGCAACCGTGTGCCACACGTGTCGCTACCAAGCATGACTCCATTCCAAACATGGCATGATGACAAGCCCGACATCACCATGCTACGCACCTTTGGGTGCATGGCATTGTTTCATGTCCCAAAGGAGTGTCCGCGCAAGTTGGCGGATAAAGCAACTTGGGGTGTTTTCCTCGACCAGAGCCCCAACATGAAGGGGTGGGAGTTCTACGACATAGACTCCCATCGCGTCATCACCAGCAGAGACGCTATTTTCTTCGAGAACCTGACGCGCTCTGGTTGGAAGAGTAAGTAGTCTACTGAGCGCGCTCTACTCCAGACTTTCTACGACTCTTACATCGAGACGCTAGAGGAGGGGGAAGCCGACGGTGTGCCACTCACCCTTCTTGATCTGAAGAAGACGGATGAGCAGCCGGTGGCCCCACGTGTGACCCTCGACACTCGCCGGGACGAACGCATCACCACTGACCATGAGGCGCTCATAGTACCTCATGACAAAACTAAGACCGTGGGAATGCAGAATGGTGCGCATGCGGCGGGGAAACCACAGGATGAAGCTGCCCGGCATCCGGGGCGCCTCACGTGCCTCCTGCGACAACAGTTACAATAGGAAGAAGAGCAGGAGATTAATGAAGCGAATCTGGCTATCACGGCCTGCTCCATCTACAAAGAGGCGCATGATGTCCTAGCGGACTTCACAACAACGCACCTCGCGGCTCTCGTCTCAGCAAGCGAGCTACCGCCTGAGCCCAAGACTTTGAAGGAAGCTCTGCAAGGTGAGCATGCTGCACAGTGGAAGGCAGCACTTGACGCAGAGTACTAGAGTCTCATGGATCAGGGGACTTGGGAGCTTACAGAGCTTCCATCCGGCTCTCGCCCTGTGGGGGTGCAGTAGGTGTTTCGCGTCAAGAACAAAGCCGACATGAGCATTGACAAGTTCAAGGCTCGCCTCGTGGCAAAGGGGTTCACGCAAGTTGAGGAGAAAGACTTCTTTGACACCTACGCTCCCGTGAGCCGCTACACCACCGCCCGCATCATGCTGGCAGTTGCAGCAGTAATTGACTATGAGGTGCAGCAACTCGACGTAAAAAATGCTTTTCTGCATGGAGAGATGGATACGACCGTCTACATGAAGCAACCAGAGGGTTACGACGACGAAAGTGGTAGAGTGTGCAAGCTGGTGAAGAGTTTGTACGGACTGAAGCAAAGCCCCCTACTTTGGTACAAGAAACTGCAAGCAGTGATGGAGTCTCTTGACTTCGAGCCTTCAGCATACGACGATTGCCTCTTCCTACATCGGCCATCACCAGACACAAAACCAGACTGCTACGTGCTAATCTACGTCAACAATCAGCCCTGCTCAAGCCTCTGACTCTGGAACCCAGACCAAGACTGTGCTGGAGATTCCTCCAAGGCCCCTATAAGCCTGGCAAGGCCTGCTTGCCTGGGTGGAGGCTGCCCTGGAGGCCAGCCAACCAAGAGACTGCGCCAAGACCCTTCCCACGACGGCCTGGAGGGCGTTTCCCCTCTGTGGGCCAGGAGCTGTGCTAGCCTAGCTTGCCTAGGATTTTTCCATGTACCATACTTGTACTTTGTATCAATCAAGATTTCAGTCCAGATTCCCAACCCTTGCCCTGCCATTGTACATGCTGCACTGCTGATCACCCAAAGATCCTATCAGCAAGGGTCCTAGCCCTTGCTGCCTGTCTCACAAAATCAACAGTCGCAACCTCATGGTAAGTATGCAACGTCGACGTGCTTGAAAGTACTCCTGCTTGTGCTCTTGGCTGTCCACTTGGATAGTTTCAATACATAGTGTGACTCGTTCATGGCCCCTCCCCCCATTCATCCACCTCGACCTTCGTCCACGACGTCGTTGTTGTTCATACACACTCGCAAATACCCGAAACAGATCTGTTGCATGAAGCGGCTACAATGCTTCCCATGAGCAATGTTGCTGCTGTTACGCCTCCATTCGTTGTTATGGATTTTATTGCCATTCTTCTTGTGATTGTAACTGCTTGCCAGTTGCCTCCAGTGGCTGCTCGTCATGGTGCAACTACACTTGCCTTGCATGTTCATGCTCTTGCTGCTCATCGTGATGGTACTCATCTTGTTGCTCCTGCTAAGACACTTGTTGCTGCTCCAGCCGCTCCTCCACACCTCCAACGACATGGTCTCTGCTCGAGTTGTGAAGGTTTTTTGTCCAAAGGAGCCAATCTACTCAAATCTGCATACATATGGAAATGCATACATAAGCAAAGGCATGTGATTGAAGTCAATGATTTACAACAAATCCTTCCTTCACAACGGGCAACCCTTAGCATGCATCTGTCCACTCCTAAATGTTTTACACAAACACAAGCTTTCAAAAAGCACATTGAGCCTAGATGTTGTATTTGTCTTTAACGTTCTTGACAATGTGCCCAGCGTAGTGAGCATGCCTCACTACAGACAAGATGTTGCGCACAACACCAATAATTGCTGCATGTCGATTTGACACAATGACACATGGTACATCTTTTGTGAGTGGAAAGGAATCCGCTAGTCTCTCCATGAACCACTTCCAATTCTCCCCATCCTCACATGGCATCGGTCCTATCATCAATGGTACAATGTGGTTGTTGCCGTCAATTATTGTTGCTATCAACATCACATTGTTGTGCCCACTCTTGTTGAATATGCCGTTGACTGCCGCAAATAACCGACCATACTTCAGAGTATTCTTGAACACACCCGGCACAATGTACGCACAATGAAAATGCCCATTCACAATTTCTACGTCCCTGTCTGTTTGTGGGTCTTACCACTTTGTCGATGGTAAAGTAAAAAAAAGGGACAGATGACACAATACAATATCACATCAAACGCACAATGCGCATGCACAGTGCATATACATACGTATGCGCACATGCATATACATATGCACAGTGCATATTCCCTTTCCATGAACATGCTCATCCATTTACACTATACATACAATTCATTAACAAGCATACGCATACGCATATGCATATGCATATGCATATGCGTATGCAAATGCATATACATATGCTTAGTGCATTGAGCACTATGCATGTGCATATGCATACACGTATGTGTAGGCGTATGCATGTGTATACACATAGGCATATGCATGTACAAACGCATACACATATGCATATGCAAATGCATATGCATACGCATATGCATTTACGCATACACATACACATACGCATATGCATACGCATATGCATATGCATATGCATATGCGTATGCATATGTGTATACGCATACGCATACACGTTTATGTATGCGTACGCACACGTATATTTATACTTCATCTCCACTATGCATTCGAGTATGCATAATATGCGCATGCATATGTATATGCATATGCGTATGGGTATGCATATGCATATGCATATGCATATGCATATGCATATTCGTATGCATATGCATATGCGTATGCATATGCATATGCATATGCGTATGTGTTTTTTTTCGCCTGCTAGTGTGCGGGGTGCCACTTTTACAGGGCGCCATTTTTGCGTGTTATTCTAGGAGGGGTCCATTTTGTGTTTTCGCTTCGCTGGGGCGCAATTTGTGTATGCTCGCTTTTGGGCGGCGCCTTTTTGTAGTGCTTGCGTTTGGGAGATGCCCTTTTGTGCGCGCTACTTTTAAGAGGTGCCATCCCTCCATGTTTCTCATTTCGTTTCAGCTCTCGCGGCCCGCGGGAGAATGCAGGCGGACACACGGCACGCTGTGCGCATGTCCCAGACGTTTATCCAAGTAAAGCCTGTCCAGGTGGGACCCCCACCTGGAACGGACGTTTGAAGCCCTTGAATGCAATGAATTATTGCGACGCGACGGAATTCATGCGACCAAAACAGTGATGCAAACCAAGCCGGATAATCACAGGTTTGTTCAAATATACAAAGGTGAAGAATTCGTACCCTCGCCAATTCGTCAGGCAATCGTGTCAATTTTCTGTCCCTATTCCACCGACATGCGGCGCAGCCACAGGACAACCGCTGTCGTCGTGCACCGACACCAGATCGAACATTGTTGCTCCTGTAAACCTCATCACAAATTCGAGCCTGATCTTCAGAGCAGTTTTTTTTCTACCTCTGGTCGTGACCAACTGAGGCGGGGGGCTACCTCAGCACCAAAGAAGCCCGGGGGTTGAACCCGGGCCCCCAAGAAGATGTTTGAGGTGGCTCGAAAATTCCTAGGTGTTTCCACCAAATAGGATCTAAAGGATAGAACTTAAAAGCAGTTTTTTACGCTAATTTATACGATATGAGCTGTTTGCGAAGCGCACTAAAACGCAATTACCATAAATCGTAACGAGGGCTTGTGCCTCTCTCAAGATGACATAGTTCTAATTCTTTAATGAGGAGATCCAATTCATAGTTCATTCTTCAATCAAAATGCATCAATATCAAGACTCGCAATGACAATTTTCACCAACAAGATAAACCAATCTAGCAACAACTACAAGTCAATAGCTAGTTGTAAGACAATCATAGGTGGCTAATAAAGCTACGTGATCCTTCCGAGATAATTATCCTCAACGAAATACCTTCAACCAACCAGCACGAATCCGTTTCTGCACTTCACCACAGGCATGAATAGATTTGACACAGTCCCAACCGATGTGTGTGTCCACTTCAATTCATGTCAACAATGTCTTTGGAAAAATACATGTATATTTCTGGGGAAACTATCATTGGTTCACTTTCGTGCAGCATAAGTTTGGATTCTCATTCATCTGCCATCCATTACGATAGTATGTGGTTGTCAATTCAAAATCTGCCCGCAAAGCTTTCTTGGCAATGAACTTTACGACTTTGCACGCACGTTGCTAATAATAATATCTTGAACACCTCAACAGCGACTGTTTACCTGTATGGCAAGGATGACAAATTGCCAGGAAGCTCCCTAATCTTGCTCTTGTTGATGTGGCGGCATTGTCCAATCGGTTAACGCATTAACACGCAAGCACGTGCAAGAAACAGCAAGGGTTAGGTTAGAGAGACGAGCGAAGCCTCATAAGCTCCTATAACTTAGTAATGCAGAGCAAGATGAAAACTGACAAGTACGGAGCATAAACAATTGTCAACGCGCACAAGGGGGATGCACGCGACAATGTCAGTTTGTCCTAAAACCGGTCAAAAACCACAGTTTTGGCTTGACTCTGCGCATCCAAACGCAACACCGTGTGAAGCTAGAGATGAACAATCTTGAGCCAGACACTTTGATTGGTTACACGCACAAGTCTCGCATCGATTGGTGGGCAGACTATGCGAAACATGCAAATCGAGCTAGAAATCAGTTTATCGAAAAAACTCTAGCATGTGCAGAAAAAGTGCAAAGGGACCCCAGCAAGAACTCACAACGTCGTGGATGTTGTCTCGTAGCTGCATGCAGGTGGAGCCACCACCCGTCAGTGCTCCGACGCCAATGGGGTCCGCATCAAGGATGTGCACGAGCATGGACACGGCCGAGGGGTCATAGCAAGCTGTGCAAACTGACAAGGGCTGTTGGTTTGTGTGGCTTCCACCTGTCACGACTGACACCGATGGATTACCCATATACCCACGTTGGTGGTATATGGTAGAACAGGGCGTGAGGACACGACGGGCCTCCGAACTGTACCGAGACTTCTTCAGCACCTACGACAGCGCCGGCAAGACACGGCCATGGAAACAATTGGAAATAATTTTAGGGCATGCAGGCCCATGCAAGAACGAACATGAGCTCTGTGTGTGAGTGCGATGCAAGACGACAAGAATTTGGCTAAGTCTGGAATGCTGAGTAGAAAGAATAAGGAGAGTTTACAAATGAGCCCCTAGCGGGCTTATATAGGGGTGCCGGCAGCTAACCGCACTGGACCCCGTCACCCCTGCTGAACCCAAATGAGTCAACAGAGAGAACACACTGCATACACCACTAGAGTAACAAAGGTGGTCTCCTCGAGGCACCGGAACAACTGTCCGAGTGCGTGGGTCTCGACCACCGAGAAAATATGAGAAGTGCCAAAACATCTCGGAATCAACGTCCAGACATCACAGACGGCTTTCCGAACATCGGAAGCCCCACAATAGCCATCGGGTCTCCTCATCGCACCACTATAGTCAAGCGGGTGCGCGGGTCTGAACCCACCGAGAAAACTCTCCTACCTCCTCACAAGCCCACATGGCTGCCGGAACGCATCGACCGCGTCTCGCCGGCGCTGTCGTAGGTGCTGGAGAGGTCTCGGTGCAGTCCAGAGGCCCATCGTGTCGTCACGCCCTCCTCTGCCATATACCCCGAATGTGGATATATCGGTAAACTAGCAGTGTCGGTCGTGACGGGTGGAAGCCACACAAACCAACACTCCCCCTGGCTGACATAGCCGTCCACGCCAAAACGAATGAGCAAAGGCATGGAAGAGCAATGCATGGCAAGCCGTAACATGCATGAGTCAACTCGCACAAACACACACACACTCGTCTGCTGTCCATCCAGGGTCTCCCTGGACACTGGCACAGCCCACCAAGTGTCTGGGTCTCGACCATGAGAGGAGTAATGCACACACACACAAACTAGTGTAATGCACATCATACACATGTCAGAGGACAAGATGGTCTCCTCGTGACACTGGCGGTACCATGGTCCGGGTCTCGACCACTACGAGCAATCAAACTCAATAGTATCATCATCCAAACACAGGATCAAGGGAGGATCTCCTCGTAACACGGGTGCAATGCACCACGTGTCCGGGTCTCGACCAACAGCTCGCATGCACAATGCCACACACAGTATAGCGACACACTAAGACATACGATCACATGGTCTCCTCGTGACACTGGTGCAATGCACCAAGTGTCCGGGTCTCGACGAACAGTGTGCTACCATCTGTATGCAACTGTGCAGGCACGTAGCGTGAGGCACATGCGGGATACTGTATATGCTCAGAACAGAGCATGGACCTCGCCATGCATCTCCCATGGCGTCGCGTCAGGTCGAGGTTCACACAACACTCCCCCTGGGAAGATGAACCTGGCAGCGATGTCCTCGATGGAGATGCTGATGTCGTAGCAGAACAGATCCTGGGCGATGAGTCATGTAGTGTACACATCATGTAGAGACAGCTCCCCCCGTCACCTGTGAGTCGACTCCCTCCCTCAAAGACGAAGTGGTGTCTCCGGCTATAATTCCTCACGTGAATCTGCATCACCTGGGGTATACCAGTCCTCGCGTGACTGCCAAGGGTCCCAACTCACAGTCTCTCCTGCCTCCGCACTGCCGCGATGCATCTGTGTACGCCGGAGGAACGGGAATTGGCGAGCAGCACGCGTGCGTGGATGAAGTGGCGGAGCTGGCCTCCGATACGGGATAGGAGACCCTGAGACACAAGGGTGTACTGCTAGAAGAGGAGAGCTGGAGCGATGAACCGGATCACCACTCGTGGATGAAGATGAAGATGGGGNATGATGGGGTCGACAGGAGCCGGGATGGCGGAAGCCGAAGGCACGCTCAGCATCACTGCTGCTGCCGGAAGGCTCCTGCCGATACCAGTGATGCTGCCCTCCTCTGAGAATCGCTCACGCGCTGCCACCATCTCCTGCTGTAGCATGACTACACGCTCCTGCAGATCAGCATAATCTGCCTCGGACATGTCGAGGTGGCCCATGTCGACCTGGTGTAGAATGAACTCTGCCTCACTGGATGCTACACATGCAGACTGCACAGCTCGTGAGTACAGCGCCATCTGCATCTCTGCTGCTGAAGATGATGGAACAGGTGCCGCTGCATCCTCCTGGGGGTCAACCAAGGTCGCAATGTGCTGAGACGCTGGAACATCGGATGCAGCTGCAGGTTTGGCATCCACATCACAGCTCGTGTCTGTCATGCGAGGAGTGAGCGGTCGCATGCCGAGAGAGAAGGAGAGGGAGGAGTCGTCAAAGTCCGTAGAGCATGTGGAAGTGTCGTCTGTGCAGGTACTGCCACTCTCGGCGTCGATGTGATCGGTAGCGTCACCAAGAGGTAAAATGGAGGGGGCAGAACTCAGCTCCTGCTGACGAGATGACTCCATCTGCATGTATGGATCTGCTCCGGTGTCCTCGACTGCCGCCATAATGAACACAGGTGTACAGGGCTCCGGCTCAGCAATGTCCGTCAAGGCGACCAACAAGCGCAACTGGCGCTCACGCACTGTCTCGCCGGGAACGCTGGTCGCTACCACCTGCTCGATGATAGAGTAAGGACCATCATCTGACTCCGTCATGTATGTCGTTGCTCCGTCGTGGGTACGGGAACCCGAAGACTATGGGAACATGGACGACTCCTCACGCTGAAGCTGGTCCTTAGGTAGTGCAGATGAGGCGGTGAAGCATGCTGTGTCTATTGCAGCATATGTCCCGACGACATCTCTGAGAACTACTGCTCTCAAGAACGCCTCAACCTCTAACAGACCAGCCGGTCGACTCTGCTCATGTATAGCGACCGCTGTCGGGCTAGTATGAGTCCCGTGCGCCAACGCCCCTGGAAATCCGTATGGGACATCCCCATCCGCACAATACTCCTCTGCTGCTGCCAGGTCGCTACTGATCAGAGTCGCGAGTGGCATCACCAAGGCACGTGAGACCTGCCCTCCTCGTGATGCAACCTGCTGCTGCAAAATGTCTGGCTGCTGCCCCAGCGTAGATGTCGACCTCGATGACATGCAAGTCCCAAGTACTCCAACATCTGCCAGAGTCGTGTGAGTCGTTTGCACACTCTCCCCCGAAAGTCCGGGGCCTCCACCGGACGGAGCCGGGAGTGGCACAGTCCAGGGACACCGTGCCTGCACTCCTCCTGAGGTAACCTGCTGCTGCAAAACGTCCGGCTCCTGTCCCAACGTGGATGTCGACTTCGATGACACGCATATCTCCTGCACTGGAACCTCCGCCGGACTCGTGTGAGCCTACTGTACAAACTCCGCCAAAACTCCCAAAGATGCATTCTGATCCATACCGGACCCGTGTGCCACCGCCGGGCCGCCACCGGTAGGAGCCGCGAGTGGCACCGCCCAGGGACGCCGGGCCTGGACACCTTCTGACGCAAGCTGCTGCTGTAGAAGATCTGGATCCAGCGAGGACGTGGAAGTCGAGCTCGATGATACGCAAGTTTGCACCAGGACCTCCATGTCTGGATCAGACTCACTCCCCCTCGACCCAACTGCGAATCCTGTCGCTACTATCGCATCACGCAATGCGCGGTAACCACACTCCCCCTCGACAGGTAGAGTAATGGAGGCCGAGGAGGTGGAGGATGTATCAACACCTGCGTGGGCACGCCGTGCAGAGCGCTGACGACGACGTCGTAGAGTCACTCGACTGGAACGACTGCTGGAAGACAAGTCATCGCATGGTGGCGGCGTGGTCACGGCAGAGTGGAGGATCGAAAGGATGGTGTCAGCCTGGGACTGGCTGGCACGTGAAGCTGAAGGGACACCATCGGATGAAGAAGGAGGAGATGATGGAGGAGATGTGGTTGAAGAGGCCGTCGACGAACGAGTAGCAGAAGCACGCTCAGTGATAACGAGGCCACAAAGACGTTGCATCGTCTGCCGTAGGCCACGGATCTCGGCGAATATGCTCGCCAGAGGTCCAGCTAGGGGATCTACCAACACCGGTAGATCCGTATGCTGTGGAGGACGCAGGCACGGACGAGGCTGTAGCCAAGGTGGATGCCAGCCGGGAGGGCGCGTCCAACAACGACGCCAACCATGACGTCCATCACCACAGTAGTAGCAGGCGAATGCGCAGGGCGCCTGCTCACACGTCCGCGCACTCATCTGGTGCGCTGGACGATGGATAGGTGCTGAGGGCACCTACTCCCGGTGGTAAACACTAAGCCACGGGAGAGAATGGGGTCCGCAGGTACTATCACTCCTGGAGGTCACGTTGTCCGGGTCAGCAAACGTGACCAGACGGGAAGAGCTGCACTACCACAGCACACCCGGAGACGAGAGTCTGACTAGCTGCGGCGACCAATGCTGCTGCCACGAATGGAGCAAAGACTGCTCCAAGACGAGAAGGGGTGGCGGCTGCAGGTGTGGCTGCTGCTCCAAGCGGTAGATGACCCAGCCCTCAGAGACGGTAAGACTCGAATCCGCCGGCGATCCTATGGGCTGAAGTGCGCGCACCAATCCACGGGCCCCAGGGAGACGCAGGTCCACGACACGTCTCGAAGCGAAAATCGCCGCCGACAACACAATCCGTTGCCGGTGCAGAGGGTGAAACTGCAACCGCTGCTGCAACCGCCGCTGATGCTGCAGTGGTTGCTGCAAGTGTAGCTGTCGGTGAGATGACGGGCTACTCAATGGTCCCGTACGTTTGGTTGAAATCATCTTTTCCTCCTCCTCTTTTTTTTTGTAATATTCTTCTTTCGCGCCCTCACCCTCCTTTTTTTTATAACTGCTTTTTCTCCCCCTTTTTTTCCCCTATCTTTCAGTCATACCCCTTTTTGGAGTGTTATTACTCGCCCCCCCTCCTTTTT
Source organism: Penium margaritaceum (assembly GCA_023375785.1). Lineage (NCBI taxonomy): Eukaryota > Viridiplantae > Streptophyta > Zygnematophyceae > Desmidiales > Peniaceae > Penium > Penium margaritaceum. The sequence goes on along the minus strand of SZWC01006849.1, from coordinate 28,327 downwards.
CTCGATTGCCCGGATGGTGGGCGAATGGATAAAATAAGGTGAGGGGGGGGAGAGGTGTTCAGCTTGTCCGGCCCTCCTCCTGTGGATGCTCGCTCGCTCGCTCGCTCAGCAAGCGAGTGAGCGAGTGGGTGTGGGGGGAGGGGGGAGCGA
>SZWC01006849.1:12517-27808 GCA_023375785.1 Penium margaritaceum | reverse complement strand
TTTTTTCTTTCGCTCCGCACGCCGTTGCACGCTGCTGCTGCTACTGCTGCTGCTACTGCTGCTGCTGCGGCTGCTGCTGCTGCTGCTAAAGCTGCTGCGGCTACTACTACTGCTTGTGCTACACCTGCGTCGCTGCTTGCTGCTGCACGCTGCTGCTGCTGCTCGCTGCTGCCACGGCTGCAAGCTAGTGCTGCGTCGCTGCTGCTCGTGCACGCTGCTGCTGCCAACGCGTGCTGCTGCTATTACTGTTGCTGCTGCTACTACTGCTGCTGTGCGCGGCTCACCGCCCCTGTGGCATTCACGTGCAGTCGCTTCGTGCTCCCTCACGCTGCTGCCGACGTGGCACCACGTGGCGCGTTCATTTAGCGTTTCGCCCACTACTGCTGCTTCTGCTGCTCACACGCCCCCCTGTGCTCTGATCCCAAATTGGAAATAATTTTAGGGCATGCAGGCCCATGCAAGAACGAACATGAGCTCTGTGTGTGAGTGCGATGCAAGACGGCAAGAATTTGGCTAAGTCTGGAATGCTGAGTATAAAGAACAAGGAGAGTTTACAAATGAGCCCCTAGCGGGCTTATATAGGGGCGCCGGCAGCTAACCGCACCGGGCCCCGTCACCCCTGCCAAACCCAAATGACTCAACAGAGAGAACACACTGCATACACCACGAGAGTAACAAAGGTGGTCTCCTCGAGGCACCGGAACAACTGTCCGAGTGCGTGGGTCTCGACCACCGAGAAAATATGAGAAGTGCCAAAACATCTCGGAATCAACGTCCAGACATCACAGACGGCTTTCCGAACATCGGAAGCCCCACAATAGCCATCGGGTCTCCTCGTCGCACCAGTACAGTCCATCGGGTGCGCGGGTCTGAACCCACCGAGAAAACTCTCCTACCTCCTGACAAGGCCACATGGCTGCCGGAACGCATCGACCGCGTCTCGTCGGCGCTGTCGTAGGTGCTGGAGAAGTCTCGGTGCAGTCCAGAGGCCCATCGTGTCGTCACGCCCTCCTCTGCCATATACCCCAAATGTGGGTATATCGGTAAACTAGCAGTGTCGGTCGTGACGGGTGGAAGCCACACAAACCAACAGTGAGGACACGACGGGCCTCCGAACTGTACCGAGACTTCTTCAGCACCTACGACAGCGCCGACAAGACACGGCCGATGTGTTCCGGCAGCCCTATGGGCTAGTTGGGAGGCAAGAGAGTTTCCTCTGTGGGTTGAGTCCCGTGCACGCAGTCGACATTATCGATGGGACGAGGTGACCCGATACTTGTAGTAGGGCTTCCCATGTTCGGAAAGCCATTTTGGATGTCTTGACGCTGGTTTCGAATGTTTCTAGCAGTGCTCGTTTTTTCTCGGTGGTTAAGACGCGGGCACATGGAGAACTCTTGCGGTGCCTCCAGGAGACCACCTTTGTTGTTGTTGTAGTATATGCAGCGAGTTCTCCCCACTGACTCATTTGGGTTCAGCGGGGGTGACGGGGCCCAGTGCAACTAGGTGCCGGCACCCCTACATAAGCCCGTGAGGGGCTCATTTGTAATCTCTCCTTCTATTGCATTTAGCGTTCCAGACTTGGCAAAATTATTGCCATCTTGCACCGCGTTCACACACAGAGCTTATGTTTGTTTTTGCATAGGCGTACACGCTTTTGATTTCCAATTTGGTATCAGAGCAACAGAAGAAGCAGCAGTGGGAGGAACGAAAAATGAACGCGCCATGTGGCGCCACGCCGGCAGCAGCGTGAGGGAGCGCAAAGCGATTGCACATGAATGCCACAAGGGCGGTGAGCCGTGCATAGCAGCAAAAGCAACTACGATGGCAACATCGATATCAGTAGCAAACGAAGCAGCCGCGGCAGCTACGCTACCATGCAGTAGGAGCAGTGGCGGTAGCACAGCCGTTCACAACAAAATGAGCAATGGCGGCAGTAGCAGCAGCGGCCAGCACTAGCATTCGCAGCAGTAGCATAGGCGCCAGTAGCAGTAGTAGCAGAAGCCGATGTGCCGTGTAGCAACATCAACTACAGTAACGCATCAGCCGCTGCAACAACGGCTCCAGTAGTAGTAGCATATAGCAGCAGTACTAGTAGGAGTTACTATAACAGCGGTGGCAGTAGTAGCAGCGTGCGGCAGCGGCAACAACAGTAGTAGCGTGCAGACATAGCAGCTGCGGCGACAACAGTAAGGAGTGGTGGCGACAGCAGCAACAGTAGTGGCAGCAGCAGCAAGTAGCAGCAGCAGCTATTGCACAGAGTAGCAACAGTAGCTACAGTAGTAGCAATCGCAGCAGCTGCACCTGTCGTTGGAACTGTTGCTGCCAAAGCGAGGAGGGTCACGCAGCCCTCCTCTGAGGCCCCCTTCCCCCCTTTTCACCTCAAAGGAGTCCCTTAAGAGGGGACCCTCCGGAGGGGGTTATTGGCTCGCACGAGCCTCTCCTCTCAAGGGGGCACTCTGAGGACTTCGTCGAGCCCCTCCCGAGGGGCCCCTCGGAGGGGCCCGTCGGCCCCATCGACTGACCAACAGAAGGGCCGACGGTGCAGGAGGGCGTACCCCCCCTCCCTGCCACTCGCTCACTCACTTTCTCGCTCGCTCAGCGAGCGAGCGAGCGAGTATCACATAGGAGGGAAGACCGGACAAGCTGGACCCCCCTACCTCCATGCCCTATTTTCTCCATTGCCCCTGATTTGAGGCAATCGAGAAAAAAGGGGAGACAAGAGAAAAAAAATGAAGGGGTGCACCTGAAAGCGAGTGGAAAAGACAAGAGAGAAGGAAAAAAACCTAAAGAACTCCTCTCGCCCCCAATCCCCAAGGGGGGTTGGGTGCGAGAAAAGGGGAAAGCAAGAGGAAGAGGAAAAAAAGGGTGGCGGGTGAGGACCACAAGAAAAAAAGAATAAGGGGGGCTCAGGGCAAGAGGAGAAAAAAACGGGACACAGAGGGAAGAAAGCATTGTACAACTACTACCACTGCAGCAGTAGCAGCTTTCGTGGCAACAATAGCAGTGGCGAGCGGAGTTGGAATGAGTCAATAGTGGGGATAGTTGCAACTACGTTTGCACTCCCTTCTTCCCAGTCTGTAGGACATTGTCGTTGGCGGCGATTTCTTTTTCGAGACGCATCGTGGACGTGCGTCTCCCTGGGGCCCGTGGATTGGTGCGCATAACTCACTCCATGTGATCGACGAAGAATTGGAGTTTGTGCATCTCTGAGGGCTGGGAAAGCTACCGCTTGGAACAGCAGCCACGCCTGTCGCCACCACCCCTACTGTATTCGGAGCACTCTTTGCTCCATTAATGTACCAGCATTAGTAGCCACAGTAGCCACACTTTATACTCCAGGCGTACTGTGGTACTGCAACTCACCCCGTCTGGTCACGTTTGCTGACCCTGACGCCGTGACCTCCGGGAGTGACTGTACCTACTGGTCTCATCCTCTCCCGCAGCGTGGTGTTTACCACTGGGAGTAGGTGCCATTGGCACCTATCCATCGTCCAGCGCACGAGATGAGTGCACAGACATCTGAGCAGGTGCAATGCGCGTTCACCCGTTACTACTGTGGTGATGGACGTCATGGTTGGCGTTGCTGATGGTCGCGCCCTCCCGGCTGGCATCCACCTTGGCTTCAGCCTCGTTGGAGCATGCATCCCCCACAGCATGCGGATCTTCCAGTGTTGGTAGATCTTCTACGTGGACCTCTGGCGATCATAACTGCCAAGATCCACGGCTTGAAGCAGATGGTGGAACGGCTTTGTGATCTCGTTGTCACCGAGCATGCTTCCGCTACTCGTTCCTCGACGGCCTCCTCGATGTTGTTGTTCATCCTCTCCTTCTTCCTTATCCGATGGTTTTCCTTCAGCTCCACCTGCCAGCTAGTCCCAGGCTGCCACCATCCTTTCGATCATGCACTCTCTTGGGACCACGACACCACTGTGCGATGACATGCCTTCATGTAGTGATTCCAAACTTGTGTCCATGCGGCGTCGACGTCAGCGCTCTGCACGCCTTGCTCGCGCCGGTTTTGATACATCCTCTACCTCCTCGGCTTCCATTGCTATACCTGGCGAGGGGATGTGTGGTCACCGCGCACTACATGTTGTCCCCGTAGTGACAGGATTCGCACTCGCGCTAGGCCGTGGTGCCCGAGCGTCAACTCAGGCAGATTCAGACGATACGACGACAACACATGATGTGGAGTCTGATCTTGACATGGCGATTATGGTGGAGACTTGCGTGTCATCGAGCTCCATGTTTGAGTTGGATCCACATCTTATACAACAGCAGGTTACATCAAGAGGAGCGTAGGCATCGCATCCCTCGCTAGTGCCACTCGCGGCTCCGACTTGTGGCGGCCGGGCGGCGGCACAGGAGTCCCGTACAAATTGGGATGTATCTACCGGACTCTTGCGGGAGAGTGTGCAGCATACTCTCACTAGTCCGATGGAGGTTGGAGTGCTTGGGGTGTGCATGTCATCGAGGTTGACGTCTTCGCTGCTACAGGAGCCGGATGTTGTGGAGTAGAAGGTTGCATCAGGAGGAATGCACGTTCCGCATGCCTGGGCGGTGCTACTCGCGACTCCGACCGGTAGCGGCCTGGCGGTGGCACAGGAGTATCGTGCGAAACAGGATGGCCCATACAGATTTCCGGGGGCGTTGGCACACAAGACTCACACCAGTACGACAGCGGTCAAAGTGCATGAGCAGAATTGGCTAGCTAGTCTTTTGGAGGTTGAGGTATTCTTGAGAGCAGCAGTTCTGAGAGATGTCACTGGGACATGTGATGTAGTTGCCGCCCATGTTTCAGGTGTCTACAGGTTCTCGTACACACGACGGTGCAACGATACACATGACGCAGTTTGATGGTGGTCCTCACTCCATTATGGAGAAGGTGGCAGTGACCAGCCTTCTCGGTAAGACGGTGCGTGAGCGCCAGCTGCGCTTGCTGGTCGCCTTGACGGACACTATCGAGCCAGAGTCCTGCACACCTATGTGTACGAAGAAGGCAGTCGAGGAAAGTTGAGCAGATCTGTACACGTAGATGGAGTGACCTCGTCAACAGGAGCTCATACTTTCCCTCTTGTGTTCACCTGTTGGTGACCGTGCTGATCACATCGACGCTAAGAGTGGCAATACATGCTCAGACGACATTTCCACATGCTCCACAAACTCTAACGGCTCCTCCTTCTCCTTCTCTCTCCTAACATGCGACCGCTCCTTCCTCCTCATATAACGGGTACGAGTTGTGGTGTGGATGCGACAACTACAGCTGTATCCGATGTTCTAGCGTCTCAGCACATTACGAGTTTGGTTGACCCTGAGGAGGATGGAGCAGCATTGACTCCATCGTCTTCAACAGCAGAGATGCAGATGGAGCGTTTCTCACGAGTTTTGCAGTCTGCATGTGTAGCATCCATTGAGGCAAAGTTTATCCTACGCGAGGGAGACATGGGCCACCTCCACATGGCGGAGGTAGATTACACTGACCTGCAAGAGCGTGTAGTGATGGTACAACGGGAGGTGATGGCAGCGCGAGAGCGAATCTCAGAGGAGGGGACCTTCACTACTATCGCCACGAGCTTTCCGCCACCAGCATCTGGCACACCAACACTTAGGGAGGACCTTGTACCAGCTCCGATTATGACGTTAGGTGGAGACACTGTCAGAGGAGAGGTGACCATGCCTTCGGTTTTCACCATCCTCGTTCCTGTCGACTCCATCATCGCTCATCCTTCTTTTGTTGCTGCCATCACGCACCTTCATCCACCCGACTCACCTGCCCCATTGTCATCTTTGTCCACGAGTGGTGATTCGGTTCGACGCTCTAGCCCTACTCTTCTGGCGGTACACCCTTGTGCCTAAGGGTACTTTATCTCGCCTCAGAGGCCAGCTCCGCCACTTCATCCACACTTGTGTGCTGCTCGTCCATTCCCTTTCCTCCGACGTACACAGATGCATCCCAGCAGAGCGGAAAGACTGTGAGCTGGGACCCTTGGTAGTGACAGGAGGACTGGTACACTCGAGGTGGTACAGGAGCGACGTGAGGTGTCATTGTCGGAGACACCACTTCATCTTCGGGGATGTGAGCAGACTCGTCCTTGATAGGGGGAGCTATCTTTTAGTGATGGGAGACGACATGATTTATCGCCGAGGATCTCTTCACCTATAGTATCAGCATCTCCATCGAGGACTTCACCGTCAGGTTCATTAGTCCAGGGGGAGTGTTGTGTGGACCTCGACCTAACACAACATCATGGGAGATGCATGGTAAGGGGTCCATACTCTACTATGAGCATACTACTGCAGCCGACATGTAGCTTATGTGATATGCATGCAAAGCTACATGTGGATCGTAGCACTTTATTGGTCGAGACCCGGACATTTGGTGGGTGTACAAGTGTCACGAGGAGACCATGTGATTGTGTGTCTTGGTGTGCGACTATACTGCGTGTGGCATGTGCATGCAAGATTGATTGCTCATGGTGGTCGAGACCCAAACACGTGGTGACTTCCACCCGTGTTACGAGGAGATCCCCCCATGATCCTGTGTGTTGGTTGATGATGTTATTATGGTCGGCATTCGGACACCTATTTGATTGCTTGTAGAAGTTGAAACCCGGGCACTGGTACCGCTAGTGTAACGAGGAGACCCTCTTGTCGTCTGACATGTGAATGATGTGCAATACACTGGTTTGTGCGCATTTGCATCACTCCTCTCATGGTCCAGACCCAGACACTTGCTGGGATGTGCCAGTGTCTAGTAGGACCTTAGATGGGTAGCAGATGTGTGTGTGTTGTTGATTGGTGCAGACTGTGGTTTGGCATAAGTTGTTGTTCCATGCCTTCGTTCATTTGTTTTGGCGTGGACGGCTATGTCAGCCAGGGGGAATGTTGGTTTGTGTAGCTTCCACCCGTCACGACTGACATCGATAGATTATCCACATACCCACGTTGGTGGTATATGGTAGAGGAGGGTGTGACGACAAGACGGGCCTCCGGACTGTACCGAGACTTCTCCAGCACCTACGACAGCGCCGGCGACACGCGGTCGATGCTTTCTGGCAACCTTGTGGGCTTGTCGAGAGGCGGGAGAGTTTTCTTGGTGGGTTGAAATCCGCACAACCGGTGGACTCTACCGGTGCGACGAGGAGACCCAATGGTTATAGTAGGGCTTCTGATGTTCGGGAAGCCATTTTGGATTTCTGGACGCTGATTTCGAGTTTTTCTAGCATTGCTCATTTTCTCTCAGTGGTCGAGACCCAGGCACTCGGAGAGCTGTTATGATACCTCAAGGAGACCGCCTTTTGTTGTTCTTGTGGTGTATGCAGTGTGTTGTCTCCAATGACTGGTTTGGGTTCAGCGGGGGTGACGGGGCCCGGTGCAGCTCGCTGCCGGCGCCCCTACATAAGCCCGCTAGGGGCTCATTTGTAATCTCTCCTTGTTCTTTCATATTCAGCGTTTCAGACTTATCCAAATTCTTACCGTCTTGCATCGCACTAAAACACAGAGCTCATTTTTGTGTTTCCATGGGCCTTCACGCCCTAAAATATTTCCAATTGGGGCTCACACCACAATACTCACCCATGACCCGATTGTATGCATGTCCATGCACGAGCAGAACTAACACAGGTGCACAACAAGATGCTGAACATGCTCATACAGCCCAATCTCAGCCACTCTCAGGCAAGGGATGAAGCCCGAGGAAACAAATGGCCACCATGAAATTTCCGCGCGTAGGTGCCCTAGTCGAAACGTCAGCTTACTGCATGTGAGTGCCGGCTTAGATGACGGAGATCACATATCGCTCCATAAGATCATGCACAAAGTGAGGCTCAACACCAATGTTCTTCATGCATCCATGAAACTCACCAGAGTTCTCAGAAATAGTAAGAGCACTCCGGTTGTCACAGCATAGAATGTTGCAAGGCACTGACTAACGCAACTCAAAAAACAGACGTTGCAGTCACACTGCCTCAACAACCCCAGTTCTCAAAGTAGCATTCTCCGCCTCTGATGAGCTACATGTAGTATGACCCAGCTTGCCGCTGCGCCACGATACAACAGTGCCACCAAAGAGGAACATGTACTCTTTTTTACTGCACCCATAAAGACTCAACGCCCAATCACTGTCTCTGTAGTCGTCGACTACCACCGAAGACCTTGTCACCAACTTCGAATCCAGTGGCTGGACCATGTAGATGTCCTCCTCTAAGGTGCCATGGAGGAACGCGTTGTTGACGTACATATGGTGCAACTCTTAGTTATGGTGAGCAACAATCCCGAATAGAGCTCGAGTGGTGTTTATGCGGCCAATGAGTTCAAAGATGTCAGTGAAATCTATCTCCTCTATCTGCAAGAACACCTTGGCCGTCAAGGGAGCCTTGTGACAATCTAGTGTGCCATCAGGCCTCACCTTCTCGCAAAAGACCCACTTGGCCCGTATAGCCTTTCGCATAGGCGGGAGGTCGTCAAGCTCATAGACATCGTGCTCACGGATAGCTCTCACCTCATCCTCACAAGCATCACGCCAGAAGTCTCCATCCTGAGCTTAGTGTGCCTCCTTCAACTTGCCTGGACCAGTCGTTATCGAAGGAGAGCTCCGGGTGGCTAAGACACACACCTCTAGACTCAGTTTAACCACGACAAGGTCGGATGCCGCATCGCAAGCAACAAGAATTCTCGAGAGACCAACTAATGGACGACTGGGCATGCCGGATGCACCTCAGTGTAGTATGCCTCGATACTCAGGCCAAGAGCGCACGTGTCAGGCTCGCTGCATAGAAAACTACGAGTCAGGCGTCCAGACGCTATGTCAGCAGCCTGCTGGGTGCTACAGGCCAATGGTCGGAAACGACCACCGGGCTCGTGCGAGTAGCCTCATGCGGAGGCGCTCACCCCAGGTTGCGGAGATGGCCACTGGGCCAGAGCTGCAAAGAAAATAGGTGCATACACGTGAGTGGGTGTGACAGAGGGGACAAACACTGGCACATGATCAGGTGTGCCAGAGGGGATCGATCCTTGTATGGTATGAGGTGTGCCTGAGGGGTCTGATACCAGCACGGGATCAGGTGTGCCAGAGGTGACCGACACATGTACATCATCCTGTGTTCTAGGGGGTTCTAACACTGGCACGCGATCAGGTGTGCCTGAGGGGATGGATAAGGCTACTAGACCCATAGGCATGATGGCCGGAACGTCTGCAGCCAGAGACTAGACCGCAGGTAGGAGGCTCGGACAGACCCAATCGCACGACTAGACTCCCCCATGCACAGGGAGGCCACACAAGTAGGAACGTGGTCGGTGGCCAGTGAGAGAATGGTGGACAAGTCGCGGTGGATGAGAACCTCAAAGAAGAGAGTATCTTGAGACTCGACAATGCGATGGCGAGCATGGTACCAAAAGCACCAGGCCTTTGACCATGGGGATGTGTTGAGGAGGGTACACATGCGTCCTCGAGGTGAGTCATTGGACCCCTGCTGGTCCTCGTTGTACGAGACGCAAGCGAGAGACCCCCAAAGGTAGACGAGATGCAGATTAGCACAATGGCCGGACCATAACTCGTACGGTGTGACATGGTCTGGAAGCCAACCATGCAGTTAGCGGTTTCAGAACCACGTCATGTAGGAGAAGCTCTCAAATCATCCATGGTGCAGTTCTAAAGCTCAAACACACCACTTTGCCGTGGTGTACAGGCGACGAGCTGGTGAAAGATACCGTGCTCAGCAAACTAGGCGACCATCTCTCCTAAGAAGTCACCACCACGATCCAAGCAGAATAGGTGGAGGGTGTGACTAGACTGGCGCTGAGCCATCACAAGCCATAGGCCGACCGCCGGCGTGTCATCGCTCTTCTGGTGGAAGCTATAGACCCACCATATCCGGGTGAAGTCATCGGTCAGGGTAAGAACATATCGACCCCGATGAGAGAGTGAATTGACTAGGGGGGACCAAGGAGGTCCGAGTGGACCAACTCTAGTGGGCGTAGTGCCTCAGTGGAGGAGTCAAGGTAAGAGCAGCGATGCATCTTACCTTGGGCACAAAGAAGACAATCGGTCTTTGGCTGCTTCTCAAAGGAAGGCGCATCAAGACCGGGGGCTGGCTTAGTTTGAATGAGCTTGGACGCAATGTCCGAGCTCACATGGCAGAGGCGACGATGTAACAAGTGTTGGTGCTCAAGGGAGAGAACACCAGTGACTAACGCACGCAAAGAAGAGAGAGGAGAAGGGGAAATAGAGGGAATGTAGTAAGACACATGATAGAGGCCCAAAGCACGATGGTACGTGTGTCATGAGCAGTCACTGTGGCTTAGTCACCAAAATGCTCAACAGGGGTGCCCATCTTGGTGTATGTACGAACAGAGAGCATGCTGAGCTCAAGAGCAGAAACAAAGAGTACATAAAATATGTAAAAGGGATGAGATAGACCATCAAATCACACAACCCAACTCTTTGCACAGGTAACAATGTCCCACACCCTGTGTGAACAGACCAAACGGATGCAACGGGACCAGACACAGTGAAGTCACTACGACGACAGGTCATGTGATGGGTGGCACAAGAGTCAATGATCCAGGTGCCACTCGGCTCACGACCAGTCATCCACACTGAGCAACATGCCACAGAACACTCGGCCTATGCTGGACGCTCAGCAAAGGACTCAAGAAAATTACAAACAACACGGATTTGTGACTCGTCAAGAAAGTCGCTACTTTCAGGTCCATCCTTATCGCAAACCAATTGAGCTCCACCACAAGCATCATCACGGGCAACAGAGATAGTAAGACAAGCTGTATGAGGAGCACTCGGCTGTGAAAACACACTCGCACCTCCTTGAGTACGAAGAGCCAGTTGCTGATGAAGCTCGTGATCGTGCAATCCCGAGGGTCCATATCACCATTGCCGCCTGGTGAAACCGATGCGTCTACTGTAGTCGTGGTTGTAACGTACCCCATCTGTGTGTCGAGGAAATCCATTATGTGTACACTGCCTGAAGGTCGCATGTGATCTGAGTCCATTCAAGGGGTCGATCACACTATGTGTAGCGATGAGCACCTCCACAGTTGTAGCACTGGACAGAACGTCCACTACCACAAAGTGCCAACTGTTGTTGGAGCTCCTACTACTGCTACTGTCCCTTCCCTCGTCACTTCTTCCCCTTCTTCTCCTCTACGACCACTGTAATGCCCTGATTGTGGCCGCTCGGGATAGAGGAGGGGGAGGAAACGGTGGAGGTGGGACTGGAGAGCTGGGACAGAGGCGTTGGAGTGGTCACAATCACTGTTGTGACAAGTGGAGTCAGTCGATGGGTGAAGGTAGCCTCAAGAGCCAATGTGGCCTAGAGGAAGAAGCGATGGGCCTAAGGAAGCAGTTGCAACAACACGGAGCAGCAACTCAGAGAGAGCAACACGGATGACGCCCGTAAAGAGCTTCACGTGGTCCAAGTGTGTCCGCATCATGATGGTGTCGAGTGCCAACACTTGTGTCCCGCCACCCTCCCAAGTCATGTGTAAAGGCGCATTGCAGTCCTCCAGTAGTCAGCTACAAGCTCTGTGGGAACATGATGGAGGGAGTGAAACTAACGTAGTCGGACGTCCTCGTGGCATGGGTCTTCGGAGCGAGAAGTGTCAGAACCAACTCCCAACCCTGGTGCAAATCTTCTCTAGTCCCGTTCCCAGTCTCAACCAGAAGGGGGAGGAAGTCAACCACAGTCTCTCGTGGCATGGTCCAAAGAAGATCGCACATCGCTCTCATTGCTGTCAAGACCTGGTGAGCATCGCAAGTCTGGTACTCGATAACAGGATGGCCAAACGCCCTCAGAATCGGCCCATACTTGAAACAAAGTATCCTATCAATGAAAGCCCTTGTTGGTATTGTAACGGGATGGAGGTTTCTCAAAGTCCCGTGGCTGTCACGCTGTAGGAGGCCGACTACAGGCTCGGGAGATGGTGGACGAGGTATAGGGAGACCACAAGTGAGAGAAACGCCATCAAAAGTGAACGTCGTTGAATAACGTACTCAATCCCAACGTCAAGAAGGTGGCGAGGTAAGAAGCTTTGGTCCTAGACATAGCTCATGAATGCGCTCATCAAGGACACGAATCTTGTCCTCACTTGAGTCATCCTCCATCTCCTCCTCATCCCAGGTGTCGACCTATGATGAGTGGTGCTCAGGTCGCGGCGTTGTGCAGGGTGTGGACTGCTGAACAGATGGTGCAGCTGCAGTAGATCCGCCTGGTGGCTCCTGTGAGGCCCCCAAAACGACCGTGCATTAGCTCAATAATCTCCTACAATATGTCGCTTTGCCGCTACTGCTGTTGGCGCATCTCATCCTACGTCGGATGACGCTCGTCGATTGCGACTAACTACAACCGTGGACTCATGATGCCCAAAGAGGAGAAAGAGGAGGGGTATCCTAGCCCTTTACCTTTGTCACCCACTGGCGACATCGAAGTGCTTAGTATGGGGCCAAACATAAAAAATACTCTCAACAAGAAACTGACAGCATTTCTTGCTGAGTTGAAAAGTTGAAAAAAATGACGTTTTGACCCCACAATTACCGACGCCATAAGAGCCGGTGATGATGTCAGCGTTTTTCTTTTCCAGGGGCAAAAATGCTAACATTTTGTATGATGGCGTATTCCACGCCAGCGCTTCTTTTCGGTTGAGTGACGGGTGGGGTTGACCGCGTCATCCCCTGCTTGCAGTTGCGTAAGGACTGCATAGGCCTATGCAGCTATTGCATAGTGCCATGCAGGTTCTGTGCAACTGCGCAGAGTGTGGTGCAGTAGCACGGCATTTCAGAAGTGAAAGGCGTAACTCCTGGCCCCAAAGATCGATCTGCGCCGAACGATCATCCATCTAAACGGCCTCCATCACCGTAGAGGGTTTTTGAGATTGCAAAGTTCATCAATAACTACAAGGATGACCAACCGGCGATATTACTGAAAGTCCAACGCTGAGGATGCACGAGTCATCGAACGGTACCGGCACTATTGGATGGAGGAGCTTCACACAGCTTGGTGAGCAACGACATGATTTGCAAACTGGGTTTCAAGACGGAACTAGGGGCGATTGAAGGAAAAACCGTCAACGAGAGGTTACAAATACGGAGATTTTGAGAACCACTACCATTACAAATGGGATATCTATGGGATGTAACGGTTAGAGGTCTTGTCGGATGAGCAATACAAAAATCATCCTCGGTCGAGATTTCCTATAGCTGCAGAATCCGCAGGTTGACTGGAACAGCGACAATGTTTACGTGGAAATCAATGGTGACAAGCGACAACTTCCGCGTGGGGGACCAAAGCCGAAAGCGGAAGCATCAAAGGTGGAAGCAGTAGAGGATGCCATGGTAGCCGAGAAGCGACAATCCGTGCAGCCGATACGGCTCAATGTTGCCAAGCATTACATACAACGAGGAGCTTGTGCGTGGCTCATATTTCTCAAGCAAATGGAAGAAGCGAAAGTGGCAACAACTGACTCATCATTGGCCTTATCAACCTCAAAAACATCAACAAAGTTTGCGATGGTGCCCAAAGAGTTTGCACCATTCACCCAAGATTTTGCGAACGTATTCCCCGACGAACTCCCGAGGACCTTACCTCCTCAACAAGACATCGACCATCGCATCAGACTAAAGCCGGGTAGCAGACCTACGGTTTGAGGGGCCTATAAAATGAGCGATCAAGAGCTGACCGAGCTAAGAAAGCAACCGGACGAAATGCTCGGTGAGGGGTTAATCCACCCATCCACGCCACCACACGCCACACTGTACTTCTTGTTAAAAAGAAAACTGGTGGTATGTGGATGTGTGTGGATTATCGAGCATTGAACAACGCTACCATCGAGAACGGCTACCCTCTTCCTCGAACTGATGAGATGTTCAACCAAGTCAAAGGGGCTCAAGTTTCCAGCAAATTGACTTGCACAACGGTTGTCATCAGATTCGCGTGGCAGACGCCGACATCAAGAAGACATTGCTCCAAACTTAATAGGGGCGTTTTGATTTCACGGTAATGCCGTCCGGGCTGCTTAATGCCCCGGCAACGTTCATGGCGACGATTTTGTCATGGTGTACCTCGATGACATTTTGGTGCACAGCCGCACCCCGGAGGAGCACAATGGACATCTTCAAAAAGTCTTCAAAGTTCTACAATGAGATTGATATAAAAACTCTTGAAATGCGACTTTGGTCATCGTTTGATCGAGTTTTAGGGCCATGTCACCAACGGTCGGCGGGTCACCATGGATCCGAAAACAATAAGGGTAGTCTATGATTGGCCATGGGCGACGAACGTTTGAGAAATTCAAGTTTTCCTTGGCTTGTGCCTTTTTTACCACCAATTCGTACGGGAGTACGCCTGAGTTTCAGTGCCTCTTTTCAACCTCACTAAAAAAGAGAATGAGTGGCGATGGGGCGACAGCAAACAAGAAGCATTGACCACTTTGGGGAAGGCTCTGACCTCGGCACCGGCCTTGCGATTAGCCGATCCAACGGTCGATTACGTCAAGGCCTGAGATCTCTCTGACGAGGCCATTTGCACAGTCCTCCTGGAAGACCACGGCAACGGCGAGCATCCGGTCGCTTACATGTCTCAAAAACTACGAGGACCGAAACTCAAGTACGCCATATACGAGAAGGAAATTTTTGCAATTGTGCGTGCGTTCAAGACATAGCAGTGTTACTTCGAGTGTCTTCCATGCATCGCACGCACCGACCACCGTGCGTTAACGTTTTTAAGACGCAGCCGAACCTCGGTTCACGACAAACCTGATGGATGGAGTTCTTTGAATTCGGGTTCAACTACGATATCAAGTACCGACCAGGCAAAATCAGCCCGACGGGTGCACTTAGTCGCTGACCACATTTAATGGCTGAGGTGGCGACGCTACAGCTACAGTAAGCCTCATATCTCGAGCGGTTGTTCGCACGATGCTAGGATCAACACAACGGGTACGACAAGGTGAAATTCTGGCATGACGCATCCTATAGGCGATGGCGATTCACTCACCAAGTGGTCATTCCCCCGAACGACAAACTTTGCCGTGTGCTACTCAAAGAGTGCCACGACTAGGTGGTCACTTCGGAGAGAAGAAGGCCCTGAAGAAGTTGGCAAAACACTATTGGTGGGACAAGATGCAATCCGACATGACCAACTTCTGCAAAACTTGTGACACATGTCAGCGAAAGAAATCCCGTCACACACAGCAACCCGGACTTCTGAAATCACTCCTTACTCCGACGAAACCATGGGCCTATATCTCCATGGACTACATCACAGGGTTACCAGTCACACC
>SZWC01006848.1:103247-114602 GCA_023375785.1 Penium margaritaceum | reverse complement strand
AACACCCGTCGCCATTTACCCTTTCCCATCCGGCAGCCAGTAAACAAGTTGATGATAGTAAGAAGAGGGAGCGCACTCTCACCGGAACACAGCGTGGCAACGCACACACACAAGTTGAGGCCTACTGCGGCGGCCCTCGCGACTCGGCCCCCATGTTCCATATTTGGGTCGGTTGGTTTGCTGCACGGGGAGGAGTCGGGGTGGAACGGCGACGCTTGGCAGTGCCGGGGCTGGTAAATGCGCCTGGGGGCTGGCTGGAGCACGGACGGTGTTGCAACTCCGTAATGGAGTCCCAAGTTGTGGACAGTTTTATGGGGCTGTTGGCGCTACGTCATGTAGCGGAGTAGGGCTAGGCAGCAGAGGGATGACGGTGGGCAGAGGAGGGAAGTGCGGAAGGCGGCAGGAACGATGAGAGTGATGACGGGAGGGTAAGTTTTAATGTTTAATCAACGTCAGTGGTGGGAGAGGCGTGCTCGCTTTCGCGGTGTGCGGGTCGGCCGCACCGAGAGGCGCGCTCAACGCGTGAGAGTAAACGTGCGACGGCGAAAACTTGCGTGGCAACCAGATTTTTTATAGAAATGTGGGGCGCCATTCGGATTACATCTTGGCAGTCGTGGCGCCATCTAAAAGGAATTTGCCAAAAGTCGCAGATAGTGCGAATTCAATAATTCACAATCGACGAAATGGAATGAGATCCGCGTTGTTAGAGAAAACACTCAACCACATGGGACTCTGCCATTGCATCTAGTTTCTGTGCACTTTGCACGGAAGGCATAGCCTGAAGGACGACCTACATTCTGAATCCAGCAAAGAAAAAGGGGTCATAGTCTGCCACCCCGAAGACCACCAGAGAAATGAAACTGAAAAAAAAATGCCTCTTAAAACATTGGTTTATGGTTTCTTATAGACAATTGGCAAGGCATACAATAGAAAAATTTTGTCACTTGTCCATTAATCAAGGTCCATTAATTGCGCAGGGTTAAATGAATACGGCAACAATAAATAAATATGAAAAAATCAGGATGTTAACGTTTACACTTCCCCTTAATACCAATAACATCGTACAAACTCGTCCCAAAGTTCAATCCTAAGAATCCGATCTTAATTCTACATGAGCTCCAACCAAACACCAAATACTTGCACAAACCTTCATTACAAGTAGAACAAAACCCTCCATATGGAGTTTTGTGACGTTTGAGGATAAGATTAATGTAACGTGTCAAATCAAGATGACATGAAGCATCAAAGGTCTTTTTCTCACAATACATCTAATTGATGTATAATAGTAAGATAATCATTGTTGGGTACTCGCTCCTCTTATAGAATTAAAGTGAAGTTTTCTACCATTAAAAAAGGTTTGAATTATTTTTCCCTTTATAAATCCTCATCCTTTTTTAATTTGAATGTGTTGTTTAATCCCTATTTCAACTGGCCAATCATCCTCCATTTTGGTACATACAACAATCCTCAATATTATTTTATAACAAATGATAGCCGATGTTTTGTATATCATCAAAAACAATACCACAAAAGAAAATAGAAAAAGAACATATATGGATCTAAAAAGGGCATTCATAAAAATGTATCGTAATGAAGATGAAAATTAGAGCACGTGAAGTAGATAACTTAGTTTTAGATAACATAAAAATAAGTAAACTGGGTAATAATACTTTTTGTACGAAAAATCAATTGAACAATTATCCAGATTTATTGAATTCAATCTAGTTCAAATCTATATTAAGCCACATTTTTCATAGTGTTTCATGTAATAAATGTCTTGAGTGAGCTATGCGTGTTACAATCTTTTTTTCAAAAGTGAAGTCACTATACTTGCAACTTTGTCTATGAAAAAAATAACTTTGAAGTCTGATTTCCCTCATTTTTTTTCATGTTACTCCTGCACTAGGATAACCAATTCATGAATACAACAAATAACTCTTCATGAAAATATTTGGATATGAAAGTCTGGTTGAAAGCTAAACAATGAGACACAACTATGAAATTCAGGGTCTTCAACCAACATGAGAAGCCATAAGGGCTTGCCAACCGCTTTTGTGACTTAAAGTTAAGAGCAGAAATTAAAAATCTTAAACATGACTTCTCAAAATTGTTTTCTAATTAATCATATAGAAAAAAAATCAATAAAATCGGAAACATAATATCCCATTAACATAAATATAAAGAATGAATGCCCCCAATAGAAATAAACCTTAATCGAGAAATTAATTTAGGAACACAAATCATGAAGATAAACAAAAGCCATTCTCTCTAAACATTCCAGAAACTTTCACATGTTATCCATGAAAACATTTCTTAATAGACATTATCAATTGTTTTCATAACTGTTGAAAATATCTAAATTGTTTTAACAAAAAACTAAGCTATCTTTAAAATTCAAAAACATTCGTTTTGATTTTAATTTCACAGTGCAATTGTATGTGTAGAACATGTAGAGCTCAGTATTAAATGTTTTAAACAAATATACATATACTTTCTTATAAAAGATGAGGCTTGAATTGTCCAATCTTATGTGCAATAAGCATCATTAAAGGGATTTTTGACAAGGTTGACCAACATTTTTACATAGCATATCATTTACTATATGCTTTTGAAAAGCAAATTTTCAATTTATATATAGAGCTTTGAGTAGAAAAACTGGGAATGTCAATCAATACCTGTACAAGAGAAAACATCTAAAAATTGTTCCAAAAAAAAATAAAGAACTATCAAACTGAAATGCAATGGCATATGCAATTAAACTCATTATAAGTACTCACCAATTTTTTTTTACTTGAGTCATGAATAAAAAAGTGGAAGCACATCGAGTGAGAGCAAGCAATGTGAGTATGGAGGGTTTCAGATATTGCTCATGTTTAAATATTTTCAACATTGATTTTTTATACCTTAACGTATGCATTATCCTTCCACTTTTCATTAACATATTTTCACTCAAATTCTAAGTTAAATAAATCGTTTAATGCAATGTATCATACCTAATTCCTCCAAATGAATTTTGTCAGGAAGTACTCCTAAACCGGATTCATGGTTTAGATCAAGACGTAACTTGAAACAAAGGAGAGAGAACATGTGCAACCTACATGGATTGGCACTCTCATTAACTACAACGTCATGTAGATTTTTAAAGGGACAAATCAAAATCAGGTTCCTACCAAATCTTGGCAAGATAACAAAATGCCATGCTCTAATGTACTCCTTAAGCATTACTACTTCAACACTCGTAGTTTTTTTCTTATGTGATCCGGTTTGCCCATGCTTATCCTTGAATGACATTGAGGTGATGAAAAGAGTTTAAATGACCTCAAATTTATACAATAATTAGATGAGCTACATTGAATTTTTTATTCAAACATACCATTCAATCATCCATATTACTTCATTCTTCAGTTTTGCTCTTGTACCATCCATATTCACATAGAATTAGAACTTTTTTGCTTCACTCATGGTTCCTCCAAGCACCACAATAAAGAAAAGGTAAGACTTCATACTCACCCTGCCATTTCATTCAATTCAATCAAATGACATGGATTCCATCTTCACACTTTGTACATATACACTTTAGTTGAATATCTTATCTTCATGGTGCTCATAAGCCCATCTAAGTGAAACCATAAACCTTTTGTTTTTCCCTTTATTAACTAACATCAATGACAACATGTGAACACCTCCTGTATTTGTGTTAATGTGAAGCAATTTCAAAGGTGTAATGTGTTTCAAAAATTTTGCTTTTCTTTAAATTTTGAACAGATACAATACGTTTGGCATTCGATTTCAGATTGATCTTTCTAAGAATGGCACGTTCTTTGAACAATGGGGAGCATAACCCTTCTCTGTTTTTTGCGAGGGGGTCGGTGATTCCTAACCAAACGATCATGTTGTATTCACACCCAGAATATTGAATTTAAGAACAAAACTTTCCTGCCAAGTTGCTTTCCCATGCACGATCAGCAGCATGTGCCACTCATTGAGCAAAGCAATGTGGGGCAGGTTCACCCCCTTTGTGATTCTTGCACCCACACAAGAATTTCGATCATGTGCTGACTTTGTTTTCTTTTCAACACTCAAAAGAATCATGTTTTGATTTAGGTTTTTCTATGTTTTGCACGCGTACAGCCCACGCAAAACAAAAATCACTACATCAAACCAAGGTACTTGCATGTTAAGAGAAAAAGAGGTACTTACTCCACCCGAATAGAACAAAAATGATCGTTTTCATATCAAGTGCGAACACTTATTGTGATTTTTTCCAACACGTAAAACCCCAATTTTTCCATGAAACCGCACTCAAACTCTACAGTAAACTTCATTCAAGGTTTAGTGTTTTAGTTGTTTGCAAGCTCTTGCTTGGCCTTTCTCTATCGATGCTCAATTGTTCCCTTTGTATACATGTTCAGTCTCCTACCCCCATGTGAACCACAACAAAACCTCCCCTAGAAAAAAATTCACAAACTACTTGAAAAAGTGGTTTTTGAAGTTTAAAAGTAATTCTGACGTCAGGATTTGACCTTCTACTTGCTTCATTTTCTCCTTGTTCTTAGGTAGAGTCTTGTTTTCGAAAAAACTTGGAGGGAAGTCGTTTCCTTTTGAACACAAGGAATAGTAGTTTTATTCTTTTGAAAACTAGGTACGGCACACACAAAATCTCATTTTGTGGATAACCCCTACATGTACCCATAAACAATTCATGGGTGTAATTAAGCAGCTTTCTATGAAAAAACAATTTCACCAAATTTTGTCTTTAAATCACATTCATCTATATGCAAGATAATGCTCTATTGCTTTTTGAATACTTTTTCACATCGTCCATCCTGTTAATTTACGAAAAATGAATCAAGAAACCATTTGATATTATTATTGCTTGAAACATTAACAATTGACATAAGGTTACACGATGAAAATTTAAATATGATTTCTTTCTCCAATATCTTAAACTTTTCAATTTTAAAAGGAGATAATACTAAGATAGAATCAGTTTAAAATTGTTTTAATGCTCATAAAAAACTAAATGAGTATTTGTTAAATAACTTATTCAATCTATTTCTATTACAAAACCTTATTTTAGCTAATAAATGAAAACCCCCAAGCAATGGATGTGAAACGTTTGTGCATAATTGGTTCAATGAATGATTCACAATGTCATTTGAAATTATTTTTCCTAATCCAATAATTCTCACTCATAAGAAAAAGATGCTGAAGGCGTTAAAATAGCATGAATAGTTATGTGTTTGGATAAAAGTTTCAAAATAAAAGGTATGAAAACTTGTGACATATGATGAGTTAACCCGGTATTAAATTGCTTGTATATGAAGTAATCAGATCTGGATGTGCTAAATGAATTCTTACATTTTTCATTCTAAAAAAGACAAACAAATGCTTTCTTGGGCAATGAAGATAACATAAGAATGAAGAAAAACAATAAAGATACTCACTTGGCACTAAAAGATCCATCTTGACAAAAACAATATTTTTTCTTCATACTCTAGCCAAAAGTATCAAGGACGGAAAGGATGCATCCTTGTCGCATCGAATGTTGTACATGACCACGTCCACCACTAGCAGACTGTCTAATGAAAGAATGCATATGGCTCCTATAAGACATGAATTATTTTCTTGAGTAGGGCAAGGACCACCATTGTTCAAATCAATGTGTGGTTACTTAAGTACAACAATTGGTGGAACCGAAACCTCAAGATGAATGAAAGGCAAATTGGAATAGATAAGGAGGTTGTGCATGTGAACTCAAGAAAGGCAAAAGGAGAATAGGAGATGATGGGTGATGATGGGATAACTTGACAGTAAGGGAGGAGATGGCTCATCCACTTGCATTCGCATGTGGAAATGGGAAAATGAAAAGATATGGAGAGCATGTGAGAGTAGAAAGGGGTAGAGGAAACTTGAGCGTTATGAAAAAGAAATTTCAAAAGAGGATGGAGAAGATTGGACAAAGGCGAGGAAACGATCACGTAAATCAATGAAGAAGAAGTGTAGAGAATAGAGGGAAAACTAGAATAAAAACGTTAAGGGTAATAGATGAATACATGTGAGGTAGAGATGGATAAATAATGGGTCAAAGGTGATCCAAAGATGGTGATACATGGAGATATTGGGGAGAGGGAAGGAGAAGGGTGTTGTATGAGGTTAGAAGGGAGGTGGATACTGAGGTTTGGGTGGGAGGAAACCAATGGAAGATGAACTTAGCATGATGAGTGATGGAATATGTAATGAAAACTTGATGGCGAACTCAAGAAAGGATGTAAAGACAAGGATTGAACGCTACATAAGTGTAGAGGTTGAAGCTGTGTGCAAAACAAATTGACGAATAAGAGATGGAGCATGGATAATTGAAGAGGATGACATCGTTCATGAGGGAGAAAGTAGGACCAATAAAGGGGATTGGCAGTAGTAGAAGTGAGGAGAATGATTGTGGCCAAAGGAAAGGTACGACATCAATAGATTTGAAGAGGTGGCTTGAAATATTTGGAAAAGGAGAAAGATCAAAAGGTGAGGTGACATGAAACCAGTAAGGGAAAAGTATAAAGAAGAGACAATATGAATTTCATTAGCATGAAAACATACCAATGAGAATAAAAAATGGGGGATGATACATGCTAGCACAAATGTAGGACACAAATGATACCTAACAGATATCACCAAAAGCCTACCATTGTGAAATTTCAAAAAACAATATGGTGACGATTCCACCATTGCTTGAAGCGTCTTGTTTTATTTCATGGCTATGTTTTCTTTGATTTTGATATCGGAGTGTGAGCTTTCTAGTCGCCTCATGTCATGTTTGTAAGAGTTGAATAGAGTTGCAAGATATTCATTTTTTCAAGGAGAACAATGGAATTTTGTATCAGTTGTTTGACATGGACATCAATTGACGAGTTATACTGCTAATCTCATACTTGCTAACACACCAAAATATAAGGAATTAATTGAAGTGGATTGCTCAAAAAGTCAAATTATTTTGTTTGTAATGTGCATCATGCGTTTCCAGTAAGAGACTAATCCACTTCAAGGACTTCTGAAAATTCCTTTATAGAGAAACATGTGTCACTACAAATATTGTTTATGGCCCTTTTTCTCTACATATGCTTTTGGATTTGTTATTGGTTGAGTTTGGTGATGAGGATTGACGTGGTTTGAAAGCAATTCATGAAATTACAGTTGGAATTCACCTTCAGTAACAAAATCTACTATCGAGTTTTAGACTTCAAATCACAAATTTTGTAGTCCCTAAATAACAATGTGTTCTACAAAATTTGATATATTTTCTACGAGGGTCACCCGTAAGATAATCTTCTCGTGTGAATTGTTACGGTAGTTGCATTTATCAACTGAATGCAGAAGTTTGGCAAGGTCCCGAAGTTGTATTCCACACCATAACTTTGAGAGAATACATCTTCCATGTTACTTGATGGGTTTAGGTTTTTCAATTTGTAATGGATTTAGCAACGTAATAATGAATAATGGCATCAATCAAATCTACATTTGAGGCAATATGACAATATTTCAAGAAACATGCGAGGGTTCTTCCCCCTCCAATGGCTTTTGACGCATCCTTCCACTACACCAAGGCATGCTAAGGGGTAAAATACAACAGTCTCCTAACTACACCTTCCATGCATGTAGCTCCTACTTGCTCTCACCAATCTTTGATTAAGAATTCAACCCTTTGCAAATGGTCTCCCTATGGTCGATCATGCTCATGATGTGTTAATCCACTGATGGTGCTTTGGCCAACCAATACGCAAGCATGTGTTGCGTGTTGCAATTCTTTATGAAAAACATATCCCTTTCCACTGTGCCCCATGTATAAGAGTAATGCATGTCGATGTGCTTGGCCAGCCTTTGCTCCATTATGTCGTTGACCAAAGAGATAACAAAACTGTGTCCTCTTGCACCATTACTTTCTCATACATTGGCGCTCCCATCCCCCCAAAGAAACCGACAAAGCCACACCGCCTCGTTGAACGCTTTGGCCGATACGATGTACTTCAAATGTGCAATGGAGGTGGCGATGCAATTGTACTTTGTCCTACATCATGAGACTGGTAAATGAGTGACGAAGAACATGAAGCTTTATGTGGAGTTTTGCTTTTCAACATTGCCATTAGACCGCCCTTTCTCGTCAAACAAGAGGTATGCATGCTACGTTGCTTACAAGTAGCGGATTGTTTTCTTCACTATCTTCTTATGTAGTGGCCCATGATTAACCACATGACTTCTCACTTGGCCCACCACTCCAACTGTCAAGTTGAGCAGCCACGATGGATTACATGAGGATACCCATTGCGGATTGGTAAAGTACATCTACCATATTCTACCACTATTTTTTTGTTTATTGTTGCATTAACGCACTCAGTTTACATGTAATGAGAAACACAATGCCAATTTGTTTGCAATCCTTCATGTCTAATCACTTCAACACCTGAGCCATGTAATTGACCTAACCAGGCTCAAGCCTATGTGCCCTCTGGTTTTGAGTGATGCTCATACCAACATCTTCCTCCAGCTCCCTGTTTATGGCATGTAAAATGCGTTGCTCAATTGCTCCTTCACTAACTATACACTTGGCAAGTCAATAAAACGAATTTGAACCATTTACATTTAGCGATGATCTGATGAAATTACTATTCATGTCCCACATGTACATTTTGGTCAAACTCATAGTGCTTAGAGCTGAGTTGTGCCAATGAAACTACCCATTTATTCTTACCACCATGAAAATTATTTTTTTAGCTTGTGCAAGGACTTAAACAACTTGAACAACTATCTTTTGTGCCTCCAGTGCCTGCGGAACCACGATATAGGTCGTTTTCTTAATAATATTGTTGAAAAAGGACATCTTCATGTGGTGCCTCATTACTTTATAACAAAACCTTCCACGCTACATGTTTTATGAACCATGGAATAGACACCTCAAGGGTCTCTCATGTTGAAGAGAAATATTCATCGGACGAGCATCATGTCATATGGCTTTTCCAACGGCACTCCATGCGTACTTTGCCACAAGTGCATCTGTAGGCACCCATTTTTCAATATCTAGATGATCCTTCTTTTGTATCTCCCCATAAACTCAATCCTTGTTAGTATGTCCATGACAACTTCTACTCTCTTGCTTTGTGGTGCATTGATTCTACATCCTCAACTATAACAACTTTAGGCTCCTTTTAATATCAAGGACCTACAACAAAACTACCATGTCTAAAGAGTCCACCATGCCCACGCTGTTGCATTTTATACAAGTTAACTACTCATCAAATTCAATGTCTCAACTATGGATCACCTTTTCTTGTTACGCGTTATATAACCATTACACCTTATGCACACTCTAATACGCAAGAAAGCAAGACAAATTTGTCCACCATTCCAGCTGGCTGTTGTGCCACTACGAAGCCTGGACCATCATGTGCGACTTGCACTTGACACTTTGTGATGCTCCACGCTTGGCTTGTGCCTGTGAAAAATGCCTACGTCATCGTTTAGTTGCTCATCCCCTTCAACATAAATTTCAAGATGAGGTTAATGGTGTAACTTGTCGTATGCACATCATCTGCTAAGATGAATTAAAGCACATTTGCATTCACCAACATGGGTTGCACCATGTTTTGTATCATCTTGTATGCTTCAATCGCCACGCCATTAGAATCTAGCAACGTTTTTATTTTTTGTTCCAAATTGATGCCTCACTACTTCACTCACCCACAATATCCCACGTACTCTCCACCCTTGGCACCAAATAATGCTCTGACCTCGTGGTGAGTCTCCCTTCTCACTGCTTTGACATAGTCCTTCAAACGATTAGCACATGGCCATTTATTGTTATAGCCAATTACAAGGGATACAAAGTAACACACACTACTACGGGACACCATTTTCAATGAAATACACATGTTATTGTGTAAAATCTTTGATAGTTACAAGGATCGATTTATATTCTTGTTCAATCATTTATACCACACCATGCAGAAAATGCAACGGTTGCACATTTTTTGTGTTGTTGTAATTCTTTCTTGTTTTTCAACTTAGTGAACAAGGATGCATGCCATTTTTTCACGACACCATCTCCTTCATGATAACATGTGAGAATTGTCCAAGTTGTTGATGCCAGAGCTCCATATCAGCTCTCCCACACTTTGGTAGAATTTACAATGTGTTCTTGCAAGTCTATTAGAACAATCAATGGGGGGATTTTTTTAGTCGCCACAATGTAAAGTCATCCCTTGCATAAGGCTCTAATATGGACTTAGCGCCACTCTCCTTCCGCGATATGGTCCCCTTCCTTTTAAGGTGCATCTTTTTGCCCTTGTCCATCAACCACCTAACACATGCAGTTTTTGCCAAGTTATGTATGTGTTGCATGTTTGTGATATCAGGTTGTACCCACTTCCCACTAACCACCACATTCACGTCCAAATACCTCTCACATGCGGCATGCACAACCTAATCATTTCCGACCACGATGGATTGTCTAAACTTGCGAGAGCTGCTAAAAGCGACCTTCTTAACATGGATGTGCTCCATTGCTCTGAGTTTAAAGAATTGTCGATTATCCCTCTTGAGGAAGTGGTTTTGATTTTCATCAAGTAGTACCTTCTTGTCTTAGGCACCCTTGCAACTGGCCTTTCCCTCCTTCATACACTCAGCAATAATCTCCTTCCTTCTCAAGTATGCTAAATGCAACCTTCTTAGCTCTTTTCAAAATGCCGCCATAGCTACCATAAACCTCACCCCCACTTTCGCTCACAATCATTTTGGTAAGAAGAGCCAAAAGAGAAGAGGAGTATTCCCCATAGCTATATTGTTGAACCTTCTTTTAGATATACTTTGCAACTGCAACGTATGTGAGCTTGTCCCTTGACCATCATCCAAGATCGTGATGAAAGGGCTCGTACTATCCAGAAGTGCCATGAGGACAACCATCACGTGTAAATGTATGTTGATTTTCTCAATGACAACACTCGATTCTGAGAAAAGCGAATTGATCTTTGAGTGATGGTGATGAAAGCATCTCCCTCCATAATTCTTACCTTAAGAAGTTTCATTATTGTAAAGGTATTGTCTTTAAGTGACTTGGATAGATGGAGAACACAAAGTTTTTGTACATATGTAGCTGCCAACATGTAGCCTTGAAATTAGCCCCATTGCGACTCATTCATACTAAACACCAGCAACATGAGAGCATTTGTGTATTTGTTTGTGAAGGTCTCCTTCATACATTTTGCCGTTGTCGCTTCATCAAGGACTTCCATTCCCTTTAGGAAATCTAGCATCCTTGTATACGCAATGTGGATCTTGATCTGCTTCTTCATAGTCAAAAGCCGAGTCCAC